>NMRA01000123.1:854512-909511 GCA_002633005.1 Phoronis australis | reverse complement strand
CACAGCAGTGGTGACCTACTTAGCTCAGTGCACAGGGAAAGTTGTCTGAATAGAGGCTTAGCAGGATAAGGGTTAATGTTGGGGTCATAAAATGCAAACAAGGATTACAGTGTTGTAAAGGTGAGCCATTATGTACTCCAGCATTGGATTCACTAATTGCATGAATTTGCCTTTGTGCTTGAAAACAAGGTATTGTTTCCAAACTACAATGGTTCTGCATGTTTGGAACATGTTTGCATTGTTAACATACCGTGAATAATACGCTTACAAGGAAGTCAAGCATTTCTAAAGATATGCGGGAATTTTCACGGCTTGTCCTTCTGAGTGGCTTGTACCAGGATCAAAGAGAGGGCGGCGCCGGAATCAGGTACAATTATTGTGATGACCGAATTGCCCGATGCAAGCATGACCCAATTAAATGTTATTATCCGACCATAAACTGTATTAAAAATCTCTGAGTGTACGTAATGGCAAATTTTCAAAATGCAAACTACCACGCCTATTGATATACTGGGTGGATATACAAACGCTGATCAGAGTTAACAATATCACATGGATTCATTTTTTGATATTCTTTCAATCTTGTTTAACCAGATTTTTGACCAGGAAACAGTTGTTGCGCCCACTTTTCATTTTTTTATTACTGACAAAGATAAGAATAGTTACATAGTCAGTGCCACCAAAATCGTCCAGAGACTCCAAATCTTCAGTTTGGTTATCACCATATTTGCACTTTTGTATATATTTTATGATTTAAGTTCTAATAAAGAATAAACTTTAATGACACGTGGAATGTATAGTGCACCTGTAATGTGGTAAGTTTAGGGATGGGCTCACAGTGAACTTAACTAATTAAGTTTAGCTGGCAATCAAAATCTGCCACTGTTTTGATACTTCATGTTCAAAACTTAGATAAAAAGTTATCAAACCGTTCCCGGTAAGAAACGAAAAACAAGTGGGCAGAAGCATTAAAAATTAAATAAAGAAAACCAATATGAAACTTATCGTTCCTTTGGGAAGTGGCCCTTTGTGAAGATAAACACAAGTTAACCTTTTTAGTCATTTTGTAATATTTATAATGTACCAGGTTAAAATATACACTCCAGAGTTGCAGGCTATAACTCTGCAAATGTCAGAAAAAAACAAAATGGGGTATGAACAACAACTATTGTTGAGACAGTGATTCTAGCTATTACCTTTCCACTTCATTCGCTCAGATCTTCATCAATACAAAGGGCGTGCTGAATAGGCATGGTAAAAGTTGTCTGGGGCTTAGGGAATCAGAGTGGCCACCAGTGTAAGCGAGAAATTCTCCACATGAAATTGATGCTGAAAGGAGGCATTGTGTCCCAAACACTGAAAAATGCACCACAATCATTTTTGCAATGCCAACAAAGTGTGCATGTAGTGAAAAGACATTTATTTTGAGTTTGCTCAAAAGTAGAATACAAACTACCAAAAATAATTTCGAGTTTGATTTCGAGTACAAAAATTAGACTGCCGGGCCCCGGACGTGGTGTACAACGGCTTGACGTTATTTTGTTCTATAAACACCAGAGCTAATGTTATCAAGGTTTTAACCTGTTGACTTGATTTTAGTTGTAGACAATGTCTTGTGATGATGAAATTCAAGTCTTGCCATAGAAGGGAAATTTTGAGACTTCAGTGTGTTACTCTTGGCAACATCTTTGTGATTTTCATACTTGAAGGAATGCTATTTACTTTAAGTGACATTTTTGATTTTGACTTCAATTAATTATAAGGTACAAATAGTAATTATACTTTTTTGTCAAAACATTAATTCTCATTGTTATGGAACTGGAGCCAATCTAGTTTTTTTAAAGAAATATAATTCATTGATTCTTGATTATTTTGTAAGATTTTGCCAATTCAGGACGCAGTGTGGTGGACAACTGAAATTTTACTTTCTCATCTTTTCATAAAATTAATACTTTACCTTGTTCATGTTCTGCACCATAGCTACCATTCGATAATATTTTAAAAAATGTGAACGTTCACATTGTTAGAAGACTTTGAAAAACGACAAAGGAGTAAGTTTAACAGTTATTTTTTGTCCAAATGTAACCAATTAAACCTGGTGGGAATTGGGGCTTCCTGTTACAAGTTATCAGTTGAGTCTTTTTGTGCTGACCAGATCATGACCTTCATTATACTGTGTCTGGTTGGTGTGTTTGTGTACACCAGCTTGTTTGAAATAATGTTGATTAAACTGGTTATGTGATCTTCACATAGCCAAACTGTTCCACCTAATTGCCAATTATTCTGGTGAGATGAGCTATGATTAATTCAGAGGACACTGCACTGTTGTTAAGTAAGGTTATGCAAGACCCTAGATAATCTTCAAATTTGCCTAACTTTGGAGCATCATTTCTTAGAAATGGTCATTGGATTCTTTTGATGAAACTTTCAGATATTGTGCCTGATGCGCTGTTCTCCAAAACGCTGCTAGTAATTGTTTAAAAATGTTCCTCTTTTGCATGAGGTTCTATCACAATTGAGACTTTCATGATTTCAAAAAAAAATAAGTTGCATGAAATGAAAACAAAATGATATTCTATAAAACTCTAATCCTTTTTTAGACCAGATCTTGATCATTTATTATTGACAATGTGTTATTGATACTGTTGTTTTGCTGTCAGTGTAGCTTTTTGCCAGTCGTCCATTTAGGATTACGTAATTCTTGACCTATTTAACACATAATGACAATAGAAATTTTATTTTGTCAAAATTCTCAAATGGAGTAAATGTTAAGATAATTAATAAAAACATTAATGTTAGTTTGCAGTGTGCAGATGTTGTAAAACAGCGTTTCGTAAAGTTTTTAAAATATGTATCGAAATAATCAACTTTTTAAAAATGGAATAGTGACAACTCAGATAGTTAGTTTTGCCCTAAATAAATTTAGATTTACAATTCCACACTGTCCCAAACTAGACTTTTCTTACTCGTGAGTGAGTTTGTCTCTAGCTATACAAGCATTACCTGAGCTCTGTACAACAATGCTGTACACTGTCGAATTCAAGTCTCATGCTCCAGTGACGGTCAGCTTCAAATTTCTGTAATCTATACATTTTGCTGTCTGAGTTGAAATTTTAACTGCAAAATTCCTCATTGTTCAAGGGGCTTGGAAAGATGACTCCTTGAGATAAAAAGGTGAATGTATGTAATACTTACCACTTGTGTGCGTGAAAAGTGCATAGTGTTTGTCTGAATTGTGAATTGAAAGTTTGAGTGTCGGATATTTTGTGCATTAAATCACTTCACTAACTTAACCTTATCAACACACTTTACATCCACCTAATTGCAGATAAGTATCTTGTGTGGAAAATAGACTGAGTCTGGTTATAAAATATTGGAAAATTCTAGATGACTGCCGTGATTCTTCACAACATGTTTAATGTGTCGCCATCTGTTGTCTGCAGCACTTGTGTTACATTTGCCTGGGCCATGACCTGTTTAAAAATCGCTTCCAGCTAGTAAAAAAAAAGTAGCTGCCATCGTAAAAAGTGTAGTTATTGCTTTAAATTATGCTGAACAACAACTGGTCATAGCCCATTGTTGCTAATTGCGTAAATACCAAGCTTGTAACAATGCAGATAAATTTTATTCACAGTTAGTGCACTGAAAGTACACTTGAACTTCAGAGATTGTCAGCTGACATGCACGTACTGTGTGTCTGTTGGCATTCGCGCTGTTCTGACACGTTTGATTTTTCAGTTGTTATTCTAATTTTAATTTTAAAATTTTGTTCAGAATGGATTGTACTGTCAGTGATGGGAGCCACCTTTTGGTGAAGAATGGAATTGCCTACTTGGATCATGTGCTTTTGGCTAAATATGAATTCCCTTTTGAAAACTTTTACTTGCTATTTATATAATTTGGCTTTAATAAACGTAATGCGTTTGTATGTACTGTTAATCCATCGAAGGATCTCTAGTCTGTTAATGCTGTATTTTGTCCTTTCAGCCTCAATGAAACCAGCTGTAACAAAATCCCTGGATGTACGTTTGGCAACTTTGATCAACCGCCCACCTGTGGCAATAACAGCTTCTTACCTGAGAAGTATGTGGTCTATAAGGTGTTTAATACCATTTGATTCTCTTCAACACAACAGCAGAAATGGACATTACCATAAAGTTCATACTGTTGCGTAGAGTGAAATTCTTTGTTCGTAACCCAGAAAAAATGACCAAAACTATCACAGTTAAATCATATTTTCTTGGTTGTGCTAGAATACCTCTTGAAAGACATCACTTGCCTCATATTGCTAATAAGCCTGGTGGAGAAAAACTGAAAAGCCAAGACTTCCTAAGGGATTCCTGTGGGTAATGGCAACTTATGTATGAATTAATTCTGTTTATTGAGTTTGTGTATTCTGCTGACTGGCATGAAATTAGCTAATATTCATTTGGTCAGAGGCCAATTACCCTGAGTAGCTAAGCTGAGTGCAGCCCAACAATGGTTATTGCTTTCTGATGCCTAGTTTGCAATGAACCAAGGAATAATGGGGTGCCTGAATTTTGCACTGAAAATTGCCAGGTTGAATGCCAAATATATAATATGCCACAAATTCTACTGCGCTCAAGTCTGGAACTACAAAATACTCTGCCTGGAACGCGATAAACAGACTAAATTGCAAAATTGAAAGTGCTTCTCTGACACTGGTATTCAACCTGCTCAACAGGTATTTTTACAGTTTGCTCGTAAGGATTTTTAATTAAATAATTTCTGTTGATGTCAAAGCATTTTCTTTTAATTTCAAATTTCAAAAAAGCCCTAATCCATCTTTTGGCAAGACATAGACACAGCACATTTCCCTTATATGGAAAATGTGACCTTTGACCTGGAACGACTTTAATCAACTGACTGTGAACTCTGTGGTAACCACAAGTTTTTTCTTCACGCATATTTCAAATATCGTGAATTTTGTGTTTTTTCTGGAAATTTTCTCACAGGGAAAAGTGAATTCATTACTCTGTACTAGACGTTGTGAGATGGTACTTTCATCAGGAATTGTTTAAAAGATAATTTTGATGAGCTTTAATTTCACATTCCATGTTTCTTTAAATAGAGGACAAATAGAGGATAGGGTTGTTGAAAACCGGTAGCACTGAGTCGGCAATTATTGAAAAGCCAAATTAGTCTTTTGCTAAAATAGTTAATTATCAAACTGGCACTTTTTGATTTTTGTTCCAGTAAAATTTTGTCATATTGAACTAACTCAATGATCAAAATTCTGATCTTTTTCATTTTTACAATGCTCACTGTCTTGCCAAAAATGTTCAAAATTCCATGCTGTTTGTTGTCAACAGCTGTGTTGTGTAAAGTCTTCAAATAATGAAGCAAATGTGTCTTCTTGTTTGCTCTTGTTGAAAATTTTGACAAAATAAATTGTTATTGTTCCGCTGCATTGTGTGTTATTTAAAAGAAACAGTTTAGATCCTAATTCTTGTTTTTAAAAAGTGTTTGGTATTCAGCTTCTCCCCATCAATTAAATACATGGTGGGTACCAAACTAGATTAGAACAAAGATTGCAAATGACTTGACAACTTCTCAAAAAAGATAACATGATCTTTGTGTATTCAAAATTATGTGCAAACGTGACAATAGTGTGTTTAACGTGAAAATTACATTAATAAGTTAAAGCAATATTTTGTCATGTAATAATGGCATAAAGAGCGATCTATGGTTATTTCGGTCCATTTCCTTGTATTTGATAAATCAGTTTTGGTAAAAGAAAGCCAGGGCACTTGTCTTGTGATCCTAATCGACCATTTTTCTTTTTGGCAGGTCCGAAATGTCTGTGTTCCTCCCTTGTGTTCATGCTTTGGATGATCTTGACCAAACAAGCCAACAGGAATTACTATCCAACTTCAGACACCAGGTGGAGGCACTGCTGCCAAATGTGTCCCAGAAGGCTTTGCACTCATTTAAAATAACGCAGGCAAGATATTCATTGAGAGTTCGTTTTAAATTTGTTATACCAAGAAATCCAAGTTTCCTGAATCATTTTATGTTTCTTTATGAAAATTTAGATTTTTTGTACAGACCCATAGAAGTCCTATTTTTTGATAACCCGGCGCTCATACAAAAACGGAACATTTCAAACACAATTTCTTTCAGCGTTTTGGAGAACCTTGCATTAATCATAGTGATTTGAAAGTCTCATATGAGTTCAGACAACCATTTCTGAGATATGATATTTTATGCTACCTTTGGCCACTTTTCTAGGGTCCTACATAACCATAGGCATATTTTAACATCAGCAGTTGTAACCAGGAACTTCTGATGGTAATCCCTTGGGTGTTTATTCAAAAAAACAGTGTATTTTTCACCTTTCAATTTCTGGCACCTCAAAAGTTGCACTGGCTGTTGGGAAATGGTTGCTCCAAAAGTACATGTAGGTCTATATTTCGAAAAATCTGAGTATACGTAGGTCCATTAGAGTACATTGTTTCCCTGTTGGTGTGAATTCCTGGTACTTTTTGTTCGGAGCATAGTTAATTTCACAAGTCTTGTATCTCCTACCAGATAATTGTCTTGTTTCTAAAGATTTGTTATGATAAGGGTGTTCCACGTTTCATCAGATTTAGTTAGTGTGAATTTGATTTTTCCCGGCGTTTTCAGGGCTCTAGTTTCCATGGCTCCCGCTTAAGTTTCATCATCCAAGGCACGATGATGGACCCTCCGGTGTGGGAGAGCCTTCAGGCATTCAACGGTACATTCAGCTGGACCAGAAAGGCGACAGTGGGCCCCAACAGGGACGTAGATGCCTACAGGACTGACGACAAAATAATGCCGGCTGATGAATTCACACAGTGAGCGAAGAAGCAAAACGGTTGAAAAACCAGCCTTGAAATATTGTGGTGAATTCAACACACTTTAATGACTGTACAATATGTTTCGGCACAATGCTTAGCAGTCTGTGTCGGTTTTTACCGAGATGTTTTACTTATGAGCGTGGTGTTTTGACTGAAAAGTCTATTTTCAAGCCCTTGATTGCTGTAACGGGCAGTGTAGGAAATTAAAAGCATATCACATTGACTACCTTTTACATTTCAGAATAGTGAAAATTTGACTTCAAATTAAATTTCAATGTCCTATATTTCAGATACCATCGTTAATTTCTTGATTAATTTTTACCGCATTTCAATTTATTGGCGAAATACTGACACAGCTCTGAAGAGTAAGAAAAACTTACGATTAATATCGACATTGTATTGCCATCAACTGTTTCACTGGAACTTTAGTTTGTTTTTGGTATTTTCTGGTTATGTGTTCTGCATGCTGTAGATTTGTATCATTTGCTTTGTGAACACACTCAAAATATCTACGTAGGTCGTTTTTAGCAATTTCTAGATTTCCTCCTGCCTGGATGTCACTTTATCATATTTTATAACATTCATGCCATTGTAATGTTAATGTGAACACTGGGATATCTTTCAGCCTTCAGATTCGTCTGTTTATGCCACCAGGTGTCTCTCTCGACACCATTCTCCAGGCCGCCCCACTCAAGGCTCGTAGTCAGATTGTTGGCAGTGTACGCAGTATCGTTCGTAACGTGATGCACCCAGCGGTTACCGAAACCTTGTCCAATGTCTGGATAGATAAGGTTAGGAAAGTTTGACTACCCCTTGCTATGCTTTATTAATCGGAGAGTTACGGACTTTTAAACGAAATTCTCTTATGTTACTGCTGGTAAGTGGTAAAAATATAGTGACTCAACTGTTTAGATTGCACTCAGTTAACGAGAACTGTTTGAAATTCATAGAAATTCCATGTTACTTGTCGGTTTTATAACTTAGTCTTCACTTTCATCATCATAAAACTTTTAACATGATTGTACCAACAGAGTTTTGATACTTAAGATTTTCTGTGTGGGTACTTATACCTTAGTGAGTGCTTATTGTCGCCATCTCTGTCTGTGCATCCAGGGATCCACCGTCCGGCTGCTATTGCTGGATCTCAAAGAGATTTGGTAGGTAAATGTTTCTGTAAAGCTGGCAACATATGACCACAAGTTTTATAGTATTATGACTACTGTGGCGCCCCCTGGTGGCAATTTAAGTTTTTACACTTCCCTCTGCTCCTTCGGGGTTCTGTGAAGAATTTTTGTGAAATGTGGCAAATAGATTTCTGTTGAGAAGATAATGATGTCTTTCCATTTTTTAATGAATTGGATGTAATCTGGGCCACTCTTGCTTTCTTTATATTTTTTGAGTCTGATTTTTGATATCCGCCTCTCTATCCACCAAACCGCTCAAAGAACCATTAATTTATGAGTGGCACATTTTTACGTTTGTCTCTGTATCTCCAGAGTCCATCGGTGGAGGTTCTCCACATTTGGCAAGTAGGTTTCTAGCAAGGAGATGACTATGACTTTTCATTTTCAAAACTTATACAGCGTGGCCTGCCCACCTAATAGCCATATTTACAATTTTGATCGTTTGTGGCATCTGCCCTGTTATCTGCCAAACTAGTCAACGGATGATTATGAAACTTACTAAAGATGTGTTTCTTATGAGAAGACCATGGCTAACGGTGATTTTTGGAGAGGTATGTCACAAATGTGGCACCACCTGGTAGTGATTTTGTCTTTTTGGGTCCACGGTCCTATCTAACCATCTACTAATGTAAAATTTGTGCTATTAATGTGCTGCCCACAACCTTTGTATGGCTCAGACTACTGCTGTGCCCCATAGTGCCAATTTTATTTTGTTTGTGTTTGTGTCTTCAGAGCTCTTTGATGTTTTTTTAACAAAATGTTGCAAATGAGCTTCTATTATGAAGATGACAAGACATTTCTATTTTCGAACGGATTCAACGTATTCTACTACATGTTGACACCTTTTTTTGCATTTCCTTCTGTATCTTAGGAGTAATCCTTGATAGATTTTCATCAAATTTTGCAAATGGCTTTCTGTTGAGGTATCAATGATGCCTTCCCATTTTCGCATGTTTTCAACGTTGTCCGTGTCATCGAATGGCCATTTTTGGGATGTTAATAAACACCCCTAGAACCATGTGGCCCTGCTGTGGACGCTTTTAATACTCTTGTTACATCAACCAAAAATGATGTCTGACATTTTATGGCTAATAATTTTCTCTTGATAAACCTTTACAGGTATACGTTCCTTTCATCATTTCAAAACCTGTTGGCGGAAAGCTCCACCTGTTGAGTGAGTTCAAGAAACTGAAGGACAAAGTGGACAAAAAGCAAGTGTCAATCAAAGTTGAGGGGCGGGAATTGCTGGTGTCTACGGCACAATACGTCGGCGGAATAGATGGCCTGTGTCCAAGAACATGTGAAGATGGGTAAGGAATTAAATATTTTAGTTGATGAAATGTAAGTGGAAATTATCCTGGTTTTCCCTCCCACAAGCGATCGAAAATATGAGTGGAACTGAAAACACTTTATTTACAGTCTTGGAAAAGAAATATTTTTCAATTAAAAATGAGCATTTTTTGTGATAATGAGTTGCTTCCCAACAATGAAAAGTAGAAAAATAAATCATTTTACTGACCTCCCTACCCACCTCTTAGGAGTGGGATAGTGAAGGGGAAACATTTACAGTATTTTAAGGATGGTCTTGTGAGATTTTTAATTTCAAATATCCACTGTTGCAAAACAAATCTAGTTAAATTCTTTTCATAGAAAATTTGAGAAACATAATATTAGAATTCCTCGCATGATTAGTGTAAAAACTGGGGGAAAATTGTTGCTTGTCTAATGTGTGAGAGCAAAATCGTTGCCCATTCAAGTCGCTGAAAAACATCTCATAATTGATGTTATATAACGCAGTTCTTGCTCTATGTAACAATCGTGTCCATACACTTTGATGAGATCTGTTTTGAGGCGTGATGCTGTGCACGTAAACCATACATTTTGATCAACTTCATTTTGCAAAAACGTCTTATATAATTTCTAGATTATCCAAAGCTAACTGTTCTAGTGTGCCTGGATGTGACTGGAGTGACTTTGAGAGTACGGGGGTGTGCACGGATAACGCGCTACTAGCCGAGAGGTAAGTTTGTAGTCACAAGGGTGTAAACATTGCTGCCAGTCAGCCATGGCAAATCACATTTTGGGAAAAATTGTTAAGGACTGTGCTCACCTGCCTTGTTATCTCTGCCTGTTTCATACTTTTCCAGATCCAATCTTCAAGGAGAGAGATATTTTTGTGGACATGACGGCTAAAGCTGAGTTTTTAGGCCGATCCGATGGTGGATGTTCCCCTATTAGCAAGGGTGTTTTTGTGCTTGCATGTTTATCAACCCAGTCACGTGATAAAACCTCATTCAGTTTGAGAGATATGTTTCTGTCTAGAACAGGAACTTATTTGCCCATTTCCTAAAAATTCTGAGTACCTTAATTGAACCTAATTTTAGACTTTTGGTGTTTTTATATTGCCACGTTCTCATTCTGTTAAAAAGGAAAAGTAAGATTTCATTTGGTTTCTGTGTACCTGACAAGGAAAAGGAAACAGAAACGGGCTTCAGTTTTCGGATGAATCTCACTTTTTGGCAGTTTCGTGTATTTTTTTCAGCTTCTTATTGTAAAATCCTACATAAGATCTTTGTGATATTTTGTGATGACATGAGCCATTTGTTAGAATAATAAAACTCTGTCCATGGATGTCTTGACAACCTCTTTATGAAGTGGAGCTGCTTTGTTTTCACAGAGAGGACAGGTGTCATTAACATTTTTGAAGTACTAATTCTACACCTACTCGTTTCATTTTCAGGTTTTTCATTTTGAAAATTTTCAAGGCTATGAATTTAATTTATTTATTTCGGCATTTTTATCGATTCTGGTGTCCGTATTTTCTGTTGATATGGCATCAGCCTATTGATACGAGTTTCATGTCTGTCACTTGATTTTGAAAATTTTAAGCGTTGCGATCATTTTACTAGTGTGTTAAATTATTTGCAGTCATCATGTCTTCAAATTACTTATTTATTTGATCAAGTATGTTTTTTCTGTTCTTATTTCTCTGAAGAGTTCTATGTTGTGTGTTTACTAAGTGATTGTAAGGTACTGGTCGCGTACTGTTTTCTGTGCATCAATATGAAATCTGCAAATGAAGTCAACATATTAACTCAGGGAAACTGTACCAAGATACGGTGTTTCTAGCAGCCTCTTAAATTGCACTAATTTTCAGTAAGAAATAACAGAATAACTTGTGATATTTTTAAAGCAAGCAGCTAGCCTCTCTCCAAGCAATATGAATTCTAGAGTAGGTAACGGAATATTTATACTGAATACAAGAAAGGTGGGTGAGATAGCTCAAAACATAAAACCCACACGCTTTCTCCAAAATGCGAGGTCTAGTTCCAAAACAATTCTCTGAATAAAGTTGCCGGATTCCAGTTATGAACCCAAATCATTACCAAATATGGTGTAGGCAGACAAAAATTAAGTAATTTCCATGGATAATAGTTCTGATTATTGTCGTCCTCGGAAATGCCTCATCCCAAAGCTGACCAGTTTCAAAGACTTAAAGTTACACAACTAGTAATACAAAGCACAGTTGTTATTATAAACATCATCCTAAACTGGGCAAAAAAGTGGATGGTCATAATCAACAGGAACATGTGCTTTTCCCTTTCTCCCAAAAAAGAAGAGTTCTCGCTCCAGCTAGAAGGCCAAAATATTCCCCACCAAGAAACCCCAACCTACCTTCACTCCACCAACTACAGAGCTGAGGCAAATGCCCTATACCTCGCAGCCCAGATACCCAACCAGCAAACGAGGCTCCCGGATCAGACAGTCTTCCTCACAGACTGCCGATCTCTTCTGCAGAGCCTCTAGACAACAGAGAGAGACCAGATCCTGCAATCCATCAAACGTCACATTCTCACCAGCAAAACCAATGTTGTGCTGCTGATTCCCTCCCACTGCGGCATCAGCGGCAACGATGAAGCAGACAGACTCTCCAAGACAGGAAGCAAAATGGAGCAGACGTCAAACCCATCATCATATGGAGAAATAAAAAACCTACAAAGTCACTTTAGAAATGCCTGGAGGGCACGCCTACATCTGGGGACTGAACAAGACTATATCCACCAGCTTGCCCTTCAAGAACAAGTCACTATCTCCAGGCTAAGAACCGGCTACTGCCAGCTGCTCTCCCACATGCATCGCTAGAAAATCTCATACACAGACGAGTGCCCCTGTTGCACTGGCCCCCAGCCACCTGAGCATTTACTGCAGAGCTGCCCTACGTTCGATACCCTAAGGCGCCAGACATGGCCCAGTCCGGTGGAATTCAAGGTAAAACTATGGGGCCTGACGGCATCATTCTGGCGAATTGCAGATTTCGCCCAGAAGACCAGACTGACTATCTAAGCTACATTGCCGGTAACGCTGAAGAAGAAAAAGAAGTTATTATAAACATCCCACCACTGGCAAAAGACATGTGGTGAATCACATCCCATGCACTCATAGGAGGTTACAAATGTAAACAACCAATATAATTATGTATTTTATTACACATCCTTACTAAATTACATAACATTGTTTTTAATTAGACTGATTATCAACAACAAAATGTAACCAACAATTTCAATTAACAAAAGTGTAATGGAAACCATTTGCGTAGTGCTTCCGTCATGTGTATCGCTGTGAAGCGAACTTGGGGACTTCAGGAAGCATACATTAAACGCATGGTATTTTAATGATTAAGTTGCGGCATTTGTATGCCAGCATTGCGGTACAGTGATCTTCTCCTCTCATCTTCATCAGGTGGCCGCTGGTCTTGTATGGGGTATGCCACACCATCTTCTTCATCTTCGCAGACGAACAGTACAAACCAGTGTACTGCCACTGCATATACCATTGTCTTTACTACAAGCAGCAAAGGTGGATACCACAAAAACATGAGCCACACCAAAGCCAGAATAAGCCCGGTGTTGTCACCTACAAAAGATAATCGGAGTGTTCTGTTTAGTATAGTCTGCTTTAGTCTGTAGTGTGACGTTTTTACTGAAATTTGACAATTACACTCACTGAGATACAATCAACTCATAACCTCATGCGCCCCCGTGGGCGTGGAGTAGGTAAGCATTTTGGTCCGTTCATTTCTAAACCAATCATGATACCGTTTTTGTGGTGTAAATGGTTTGATTTCATTGTTAATAATCATGTGATCTCCTTTCTTGAGTGACTTTATTCTATAGAGTCAGTTGCCTGTGTAATTCCTAGATGTGTCATTTACATAATGGATAATCTTGAGCCAGAATGTTGCTTCTAATCCCTCCCATCTGTCTGCCATAGACAGTAAACTCAATGGGAAACAATCTGCGAAACAGGTAAATTTTGTAGCATTTAGTGTTCAAATATTTCAGAATAAATCAGCTAGCACATCTTGAAGTTGAAACTTACGCATAGTGACATGGGGTCCACGTGCGCGGCCATTGAGGAAACGACGTTGTCTCCACTGCATTTGTCTTTCTGCATCATGGTGATCATCATTTGCCCGTGGTGGGATGTCATGATCTGAAATACATTTACTTAATCATAGATCTGGATCTGACTGCTCTTTTCTATCAAATGAACTATGAAAATTTTGGTGCGAGCCATTTATAGTTTTAAATATATGTCAGTGACAGCCTATTCAGGTGAAGCACTTTCATTGGTTCTGTTTATTAAAGTTAGAATAACCTGCAGCTTCATCATCTGCGCTTTCCAACACTCCATCTTGGCCGCCTGTTTCTGGAGGCTCAGGTCTCTCGTTGCCATTACATGCTACTTGTTCGACTAGAACACCTCAAATGCAACACTGGGTATTAGTTGGGCTTGGTATAATTGTTTTACTACATTTTTGTGACTGTTTGCTTGATTCAAAGTATTTCATGCTAGTCTTTACTCCAAAGGTATTTGAAAATTGAGTCTTCATAATTAATGGTGGTGTCCAGGTTGAAAATCATTTGAATTGGGGATTTTTTATTTAGCGCTCTTGAGAGTAATTTTAGAACGAAAGTGACTTTCATTTGATCCCGATTCACCTTTGGTGGACAGAACGTCAATTACAATACAATAGTTCATTAAAGGTAATTCTACTGTCAGTCCCTCCCATTATTTGATTGGTTTAAGTTTACATTGGTGCATCCCGCTGCACAGGAGTGGAAATTAGCTAGCATTATAATGGCAGAAAATGTGTTGAAACTTCGCATCACATGGAATCTATAAGCCGTGCTCAACGCCTGTCCACTAAACACGTGATTGCCACCTGGCGGGTCAGTGAATTTTGATGTGATGCGGCTATTTTGAAAATCTGCTTTTACTTTGAATTCGTAGCAGCATTTTGTAGTTGGAGCCAGTGAATATTGTTTCTAAAAATTTAAAATGTTATGCATGATTATGTTACAAAACCATAGATTGTAACAGGCAGGTTAGCGCCCATTCCTATATAGTGGTTGTTTTGTGGACATGGAGTGTGTACATTGCCAAAGAATTCACAAGATGTCATCAGTTGGGAATGACAATACTACCAAAATGTTTCTGAGAATGCAAAATAATTCAAATGCCAAGAGTTGTGCAATAACACTTGGCTCTCTTCAAAATAACATTAACATGCAGGTTAGTGTCCATTCCTACTTAGTGGTTGTTCTGTGAACATGGAGTGCGTACATTGCCAAAGAATTCACACTGAGCAAAGATTGTGATGTCGGTGTAAGACACTTGCTGAGAATGACATAATGGATCATGCAAAAGACAGAATTAACTGCGGTTTGATTTACTGCATGTATCTCACCTGTTCCTGAGGCCTCGGGTACTTCATTTTCTTCAGGTCCTACGTACTCGAGTAGGGCTCCTCCTGAAATACAACACTGGGCATTAGTTGTGCTTTGTATAATTCTGTTAATTCATTTTGATGACAGTTTGTTTGCTTGATTCAAAGTATTTCATGCGAATTTTTACTCTAAAGGTGTCTGTAAAACTTGAGTCTTTGTAGCAATGATGATGCCCAGTTTGAAAATTATTTGAATTGGCGACTTTTCATTTTAGCGCTCTCGAGAGTAATGGGAGCATGAAAGTGACTTCTGATTGATCAGGACTCAGATTTGGTGGACAGAACATCAATTACTATACAATAGTTCATTAAAGCTAATTCTACTGTCAGTCCCTCCTATTATTTGATTGGTTTAAGTTTACATTAGTGCATCCCGCTGCACAGGAGGTGAAATTAGCTAGTATTATAATGGCTGAAAATGTGTTGAAACTTCGCATCACATGGAATCTATAAGCCATGCTCAACGCCTGTCCGCTAAACACCTGATTGCCACCTGGCGGGTCAGTGAATTTTAATGTGATGCGGCTATTTTGAAAATCTGCATTTACTTTGAATTCGTAGCAGCATTTTGTAGTTGGAGCCAGTGAATATTTTTTCTGAAAATTTCAAATGTTATGCATGATTATGTTACAAAACCATAGATTGTAACAGGCAGGTTAGCACCCATTCCTATATAGTGGTTGTTTTGTGGACATGGAGTGTGTACATTGCCAAAGAATTCACGAGATGTCACCTGTTGGGAATGACAATACTACCAAAATGTTTCTGAGAATGCAAAATAATTCAAATGCCAAGAGTTGTGCAATAACACTTGGCTCTCTTCAAAATAACATTAACATGCAGGTTAGTGTCCATTCCTACTTAGTGGTTGTTCTGTGAACATGGAGTGCGTACATTGCCAAAGAATTCACACTGAGCAAAGATTGTGATGTCGGTGTAAGACACTTGCTGAGAATGACATAATGGATCATGCAAAAGACAGAATTAACTGCGGTTTGATTTACTGCATGTATCTCACCTGTTCCTGAGGCCTCGGGTACTTCATTTTCTTCAGGTCCTACGTACTCGAGTAGGGCTCCTCCTGAAATACAACACTGGGCATTAGTTGTGCTTTGTATAATTCTGTTACTTCATTTTGATGACAGTTTGTTTGCTTGATTCAAAGTATTTCATGCGAATTTTTACTCTAAAGGTGTCTGTAAAACTTGAGTCTTTGTAGCAATGATGATGCCCAGTTTGAAAATTATTTGAATTGGCGACTTTTCATTTTAGCGCTCTCGAGAGTAATGGGAGCATGAAAGTGACTTCTGATTGATCAGGACTCAGATTTGGTGGACAGAACATCAATTACTATACAATAGTTCATTAAAGCTAATTCTACTGTCAGTCCCTCCTATTATTTGATTGGTTTAAGTTTACATTAGTGCATCCCGCTGCACAGGAGGTGAAATTAGCTAGTATTATAATGGCTGAAAATGTGTTGAAACTTCGCATCACATGGAATCTATAAGCCATGCTCAACGCCTGTCCGCTAAACACCTGATTGCCACCTGGCGGGTCAGTGAATTTTAATGTGATGCGGCTATTTTGAAAATCTGCATTTACTTTGAATTCGTAGCAGCATTTTGTAGTTGGAGCCAGTGAATATTTTTTCTGAAAATTTCAAATGTTATGCATGATTATGTTACAAAACCATAGATTGTAACAGGCAGGTTAGCACCCATTCCTATATAGTGGTTGTTTTGTGGACATGGAGTGTGTACATTGCCAAAGAATTCACGAGATGTCACCTGTTGGGAATGACAATACTACCAAAATGTTTCTGAGAATGCAAAATAATTCAAATGCCAAGAGTTGTGCAATAACACTTGGCTCTCTTCAAAATAACATTAACATGCAGGTTAGTGTCCATTCCTACTTAGTGGTTGTTCTGTGAACATGGAGTGCGTACATTGCCAAAGAATTCACACTGAGCAAAGATTGTGATGTCGGTGTAAGACACTTGCTGAGAATGACATAATGGATCATGCAAAAGACAGAATTAACTGCGGTTTGATTTACTGCATGTATCTCACCTGTTCCTGAGGCCTCGGGTACTTCATTTTCTTCAGGTCCTACGTACTCGAGTAGGGCTCCTCCTGAAATACAACACTGGGCATTAGTTGTGCTTTGTATAATTCTGTTACTTCATTTTGATGACAGTTTGTTTGCTTGATTCAAAGTATTTCATGCGAATTTTTACTCTAAAGGTGTCTGTAAAACTTGAGTCTTTGTAGCAATGATGATGCCCAGTTTGAAAATTATTTGAATTGGCGACTTTTCATTTTAGCGCTCTCGAGAGTAATGGGAGCATGAAAGTGACTTCTGATTGATCAGGACTCAGATTTGGTGGACAGAAATTCAATTACTACGGAATGATAATTCATTAATTTAGAAGAAGGAAAAGAATTCCTCTGTCAGTCCCTCCAATTGTTTGATTTGATTTTCACTTATTTATTTTTAATTGACACTGTCTGAGATAAAAGTTATCCTGTTTTATCCCCTTGAAACGTGTTTGATGGAACCTGTGTATGAACATGAGAAATTTGTCCTTGCATTAGTTTGCACTAAACATACCTTGATGCTCGATGAGCGACTCATATCCACTGGACTGGGCTATGGCCGTATCTGAAATAAAACACGTTTAAGTACATCAATTATCGTTGCCATTTTAAAAGCATGAATTAGAACTTTCCCTCTTTTCCTAATTTTTATTCGAAATTCCTAATGTAGAACTCATACTGACAGTCATGGATACAATAAAAATTCTAGAATTTAGAATAGTCGCCCGTATTTTGGACACCTAAATCCAACCCCAAACTGAATTTTTTTGATTCTGAAATTCGGGACACGGTCGAATTTGGCATTTACCATGTTTCTCAAATTTCTGACAAATTGATTTTAGCAGCATTGGCCGTACGGTAATTTCCACATTGTGCTTTTTCGCAAGCTAAGACCATGGGGACCTTATTTACATGTATGTCGTTGGCGGTCTGTTTGAATGACAGGTGACTCATAAGTATGTCGTACGCACTGCCCCAGCCTCCTATTTAGTAATGCTAGAACCTCACTGACTAAAAAGCAAGACTTCGCGAGATTATGTGAGACTTTGCCATGTATTTTAAAATAGCTAGGTCCTGGCATAGGTCCTAGCGTAGGTGCTAGCATTACTGAATGCATACATGGGTTACATATACTGCAGTCGCATCGTCTGTGTTTGGTTTGCGAACAGTTTAACGTGAAGAAGATGAGCACAAATGGATATTGCGAATAATCAGTCCTATCTCAAAGTTTGGTAAGTCGATTGTGTTCATAGTCAGTAACATCGCTGATATTTTTTTGAGGACATTGTGTGAATTTCTTGTCAGTAATAACGATCACAAACCTGCGCGGCTGTCTAAAACCACAAATCGGAACATTGTCAGCAGCCATCCGCGTAAAGTAAGATTTCAGACACCGTCGATTTTGCCGTCATTCTCATATTTCTCAAATTTCGAATGGCCAATATTGCCTAATTCAAAATAATTATTTTTATACCACAATATTAGCCTCGAGTGGCAGATACAACCGTGTAATAACCCATAAAGTTATCTCACTAGTGAGATAACATTTTGGCGGGAAACCGAGGCCGGATTTGAACCCGGGCTTCAAGAGTTTCGAGTCGCTGACTACCACTACACCACTCAGTGGCTGACGTCATCGAACATGAAAATAGAATACTTAAATGAGCACGCGCAACAATCGCATATTCAGCAAAGCGCATTGCACCGACAATTATACGCTATGAAAAATGAGACGCATAATTTCCATAAAAACGATATTTTAATTCAGTGAAATTTTTCTCTCGTGTTCTCTCACTTGTAAATCACCGATCTCCAGTTTGAATGCAGGTGTCGTGTGGTCGGGATCCTTTGACTGGAGCATTATACTCAGTTACTAGTGGTAACCTACTTTAGCAGACGATATAGTCCCGGTCGAAGCTTAGCGTGATAAAATGTGTAGTAAGCTATAATAGTTGCTAAACCTTAATTTATAGATTCACTTTATTTCTATTTTGTTTTATTTTTCAATTGGTTTTGAGTAAAAGCATTATTTTACAAAAACACCTCGGCTTTTCTTAAAAGGTCACGACCTCCCACCCCGGGCCTCTGACATAGAAAGTATTTACAAAGTCGAGGCGAGTCGAGAAAGGTAGATCGATTCATCGCAATGTTTCTCGTTCAGTATGTGGTATAAATAGATTATTACATGTTCTCAGTCATTATCCCCCTTATCTAGAGCCCTCGTGGATTTTGTAGAATTATCACCCTCGGGGCTAACGCCCCTCGGGCTCTAGATAACAGGGATAACAACTTCGCCATAAATACCATTTGTCTTTCACTCTGGGGGAAGATTTATGCAAGACAAAGCCAAAATATGTTAAACTTTTTCTCAGTGTAGAGGCTTTCTTAAAGGAGATGTTGGTTGGGATGCAGGGTAATAGTCAAATAGAACACACCCGCAATTTGAGAACCAGTTGTCTCCACTGAGTAATGGGCATCAAACTGGTTCTCAAAGTATGGGCATGTTTTATTGTACTACTGCCAGGACGCACTGCCATTAACTTGCATGGCTATTTTGCTTAATGCCAGGCATTGGTCATGTGAGAATTTTGACGTTATGGTATCTGTGGTATCGTTTTGGGTTGGTAAAAGGCAGCCACTCCTGATTATTTGTAGTCAACAGCTGCGTTTTTGGTAACAGTCAGATATAGCATGCCCTGGTTTTGAGAACCAGTTTTCTCCGCTGAATAACAGGCATCAAACTCTGGGTTCTCAAAATGCGGGCACATTATTGCCTATTTTCAATCATGAGTTAATTCACACCTAGAGCACATTTACCACAAAATACCACAGCTTAAACTGTGTTACATTTAAGTTTCATTATTTGTTATTTGGGAGTACGACTAATAAAATGAACGACCCTTTGGTTGTCTTTTTGAATCTGGAGAAACTTTGTGTAGGACCTACATTCATTTTCATTTGATTTGCTTTTGGCTGAGCATTAACACAATTGCCCAAGTCTTGAATTGCAGCCTCAGGTCTGAGTACACTGCAATCAAAGTGCTTAAACAAAATGAATTGAAACTAGCTGTCGTGACGGGTACATGGGGTAGGCAGAAGCCAAATTCATCGTCACAGTCCTCTCTCACAACCACGAACAACGGCAAATGAGCCAGAAAGATAGTAAAATGGCTGAGCCATTTTGAATATTAAAAAGTTTGGATTACTCAGTCTCACCTTAATAGTTATCATCTCTCATTTCCGCTGTTAACAGAATTAACTGTAATGAGGGGAGAACAATATTTTGTCGATCACTTTTTACGCGCATTCCTATTTTCGGACAGATTTGATGTTTTGTGCACCACCTGGTGGCCATTTTTGGTGTCCAACTCTCTATCCGCCATATTGCTTATAAGATAATTATGAGAATTTACAGATGTGATCCTGATCAGAAGAAGGGAGTGAAATTGACTTTCGGATGGGTCTGACTACTTTGTCGCCCCCTTGTTGTGATTTTTTTGCATACGAGTCCGAATCTCCTTAACCCTTTGAAGGAGCTTTGTGAAATTTGAAAGATGTGTTCCTATGGAGCCAACGACAAACGCAACAAACGCTAACAAATGTTGAACTAAATAAATCCAAATACCACTGTGCCCTTTAGTAGCAAAATATTTTTTACGTTTACCTCTTGTATCTTCAAAGTTCATGAATGTTTCTTCATGAAATTCGGCAAACAGATTTCTATTGTGGAGGCAACAATGCCTTCCCATTTTCGGACAGGTTTGATGTTTTCTACATCACCTGTTGGCCATTTAAAAATTTCCGTGTATGTTTTTGACGACTGACTCTCTATGTGCTTAAACTCTCAAAGAACATGTAATGAAAAGTGATGTTTGGTTTCCTGATGCAAACTTGAGACCCTGGCTGACATTATTGATTTTTGGATGTTTTTGACTATTCTGGTGTCCTTTAGGGTCAATTTTGTTATTTATTTTTTGCCTCTAAGACTGTATCTCATTAAACCCTTGAAGGATCTTTGCGAAAGTTAGCAGATGGGCTCAGGCAACAGATGAAGATTAGTTTCAGACCAATCAGACTATACCTGTGCCTCTTTGTGTCAATTGTTTTTTACGTTTGCCTCTATATCTTAGTAGTTCCTTGGCTTATTTTCATGGAATTGGGCAAATAGTTGACCCACATTCCAAGTTCTCGGGGCCATTTCATTTGCTTTGGGTCCATGAAACCAATGAGAGCAGGACGCTTCATTGTTTTGAATTAGACTTTCACCAGACTTGTGAAATATGATAATGTATTTTTTCATAGAGCTAAGTGTTCATTTCAAAAGCAGTTTAGTTGATGAAATCCAAGCCAGGGTATCAGACCACAAGTCAAGTAGATCTATTGTCCATCTTATTGTCAGAATACACCTTGAAGTTCTACAACCTACATGAGTAGCCATCATTGTTGAGCAAGAATAGGCTATTTGTAAACTCACTTGTCATAACATGGATGTTTGGAGCAGTTGGTTGCTTGCTTAGGATTTCCTTACCTTCGTGGTCCCTGCTTGGGCATTCTATCCAAAAATGGACAATAATCAAAAGATATGTTTGCTTGGGTTCTGGAAGTCTATCATACTATGCCATTCGAAAAACTAGCTCTACATGTAACTATGTTGACTCAAAAAAAGAAAAGGCGGATTAAATGGCGTAAAAATAACAAACCCGGATGAAAGGCGTGACGTCATGCTTTGGGGTTTGCGAGTATACATAGCGTGAAATAAAAGCCTAAATAAACAAAACCTTTGTCAAATTAATGCTACAGTCACGTTTACTGATCGTTTTGTATGCCACCTCAGACTGTACCCATTTATTGTTACTTATTTCTTACCCTCTTTGCGATTGTGTTCCTCGTTGACAAAAGCATGTTCTCCATAGTCAGCCATTTTTTGACTAATGAAAGACTAAAGACCGCTCGCTAGAGGTCGCTTCACTGGAAACTTTCCAATCAGTAACGTCTCCCACCACATTGCAGCAAAGCTTGGTAGATTTTAGCTGATTTAGCACACACTTGATTGTCCTAATTTTTTTCATTCTACCCCTCTGTTATTTGGAATCGAAAGCACTGGGCTTTCAGGGTATGTACTGTTTTCTCAGGTCAAGAGGTCATTCACAATTGTTTTTATGGTTTAACAATTAACTTGCATCTTATAAGGAGCACTGAGAGCAAATCCTTTGATAATTTCTGATCAATCACCTTGCCAGGAAATACAAAGACAGAATGTGCACATTGCAATAAAAATTCAGTTCTTATTAAACCTATTCTTCATGCAGACATACACTAAAACAGAAAAGGTAATATTCGCAGGCTGTATAAGCTGTCGAACCTGCCCAAAAGGGAAAGGGATATGTCACCGTTATCCTAAATGCACAGTGTGTCTCAGCATGAACTAAACAGAAGATTTCTACTACTGGCTGGCAGTTACTAACTACTGTTTATCACACTATGTACTACAGGAATAAGTTAAACTGATAAACTGAGAAAATTTAAATGCCTAAACATGTAGAATTACCCACTGAAATTACAGTGACACAGTTTCTAAAACTTGGGGGTATTCCTGCGGTTAACTAGTACGGTGTTTCATTTACGTGTAGTAGCTCCCAAGTTCCTAAGGCAAACAACCCAGCTACCTAAACAGCTAATCACAATTGAGTGACTGTCTTGGACACCATCGTGACTAAAATGAACAATAAATATTTTTAAGTAGTAAGAAGAAAATAAAACCAATTTGCGTCGTTCTTGCTCTTGTCATGGAAGCTCACGGGCACGGATTTTATTTTGACGAAACTGTACTCATTCCCGGACCACCCTGGGGAGTGGATAACTTAGTGATCAGGAGTGATGACCTCATCGATCACTGCGTCCGCCCGTCTGCCAGCAGCTCAACCACTGCATGCACCTTTTCGCTGCTTATAAACACCTGTCTATTGAAAGATCATCTTGGTTGGAGGTGCCTGACTATACGATGGATGACATCAAAGAAACTTTAATCGAGTCACTACTGCAATTAATTTGCAGTTGTAATAGTTTCAAAAAGTTATACCATTGCAACGAAATATGATATAAAATGTATACTAATCGACAAGAATTTTTTCAAAGGTGTAAACTTGTCAATCGTAATAACCTAAACAAGTTGAAAAGAGTAGATAAATATTGACGTATGCTCAGGGCCGGAGCCAATATACTTTGAAAAATGCATCAACAAAAAACACTTCAAAAGTGTAAAGTATGGTTTTGCAGTATTTTTCGTATTGCTTTGAAACTCTCTCGACCCCCACACCCCTCGACCCCCTCGACCCACGACCTGTGGCAATAGAGGTATTTGCACTTTTACATATTTCATAATCTTATTCCGTAGCTGAGTGACTTTCCCATAAGACATAATTATGAACATGCGAGTCTACTCTGGTTCAAGTCGGGTGATTAAAAGCAGAAAGCTGCGCGAGAACGTGATCTGAAATAGCGCATTGTGAGGGCGCTATCATTGTCACGCTAGTTCCGTGAGCGGCTACCAATGGTCCTGTTCTACTGAACTTAGGTGAAGAGTGCGTTAAAGGGAATGTACATAATTTCACATTTTTATTTTTAATATTTTCTTTCTGTTGTATACTTGTTTACAATATACTCCCATATAACGTTGAAATACTTTTTATTTAACAGTTTATTTTTTCAAACTTTATTTACTGATGGAATTACAGTTTTGTCGGTTCCTGGCACTCTCCGAAAAAAAAAGGTTGAATCTGCTATTCACTGAAGAGCAGATGAGACGATTATACTCTGCGGGGAATGACATTTGTAACATTGGTAGGTCTCTGATTTGATTTGGTCACATTGTTTATTTTCTGTTTTTTGGCTTTCAAACTTGCAGAATCGACTCTCTTAATTGCAAAAGAACAAGGAAAAGCCAGCTGAGCTCACAGCCCAACTCATGGATTCTGCAAGTCGGTGCATGTTTTATGTTCAGATCGAGTCGAGCTTGTTTAGACTGGGTCGAGGGGGTTGTGGGTCGAGGGGTCGCGGGATGTGGGGTCGAATGGGGTTTTAGAACAATTTGTATTTTTCTGCACAAATTCGATTTAAATATCAAAAGTGACCTCCGATTAAAAGTACAGAAGTTGTGGTTTTACAATTGAAAACAACTTGGCTGAAGTAATAAAGTTGTATGACCAGTCAATTGACAGTGTACCCGAATGTCGTTCCCCGCAGAGTGTAATCGTCTCATTGGCTAGTTATGTATGCATAGCTCATGCTCAATATTTTTTTTGCAGAAATTTTACTTCGATGTGACATCGATGGCATTGGCAAGTTTTAGAAAGATAATGTATAATTCCAACTTAGAAGTGTCTCTTGGTTGCCAACAACTTCTCATTTTAAATCCTGTTATTTCGATTGATGTTGACTACTATGTGGATTTTGACAGTTAACTGATTTCAGACTGCACAGTGGTTTACTGCGACTGGTAACTGCACTCCTTGGCGGCCATAACTTATTACTTATTTCTTCTTGTGGATTTCGGTGAAACTTTTGTTTCAGGTTGTGTTGCCAGAGTAAGACCAATGGCTATTTTTGTGCTTTCGACTAGCAGCATTCGGACCCCGGTATTCATCTTTACTCAATATGTTGCACAAATTTTGTAATCTGACGATTTTTAATTCTATATGATCAGTGATTTGCTAATGATGTTTGTGGTGATAACCTCCGTGATACTTTGTCATAGTTTGGCATGCACACAGAGAATTGGTTGCTAAAGTGTAACCTGTGGGAGCAACACAATGATATTGTATGAATTATTACAAAAAACAGGTTCTGCCACTGTTTTCTCATAGTTTTGCTAAAATTTTCAGCACTCCTGTGAATGTGTTCTTCCCGTGTGCTGACTTCACCGAGTTGGACCCCCAACAGAGAAGCCATCTTCTTCAATCTCTTAGTTTAAAGATACACTCGCTCTTGCCAAACATCTCCAGGAAGGCTCTTCACTCATGGTCATTTGTGGAGGTAAGACTCTTGGAATGATAAATTGAAATTATTGTTTTCTTGGAATTACTGTGGAATGCTTCAGCTTAGGACACAATATGACAGAAAAGGGAATTTCATTTTGTTAAATTAATCCCCATAATAATGACAGTAATCATCTGTTCTGGTCACAATCCTATAGGGCGTGTATTTGGGAAGCTGCAAAAATGGTATTGGGCATTTGTCAAGGATTTGATTTGAATATTTTGTACACGGTCGTGTAAGTGATGTGTGGTGTTAGGAGGCTATCCAACTGAGAATGTTATGCCTGAATCCAGTGTCGGCAATGGTTGTTGTCCTGGAATCGTACCTGGGTTCACGGCCAAAATTTTCAGCTTTTTTTCTAAGTGAAACTTTGATGAAATCCCATTCGAAATTTATTGAGTAAAGTTTCTGTTCCTTCTCTTGTTTCCAGTGCTTGGCCATCACTTGATTGTGTGATAAGCAAATGCGAGGAAGACGTGCTTAGCACTGGTATGATTAATGTTAAACTGGTTTTGTCGTTTTTAAGGGTACCAAAAATCAGTTGTCATTCACACTGCAAGGAGCCATGAAAGACCCGCCCTTATCGAAGTTGTCAAGGAGACTAGCTGCAATGTTAGATTGGAATAACGTCTTCACTGTTGGCACGGCGACCCACCCAGACAAGTACAGAAGCAGGCAAGAACTGGATTTTACAGAGTACGTACAATTTTGTCTCGCTCTGTCAACTTTGAACTTTTTGCAACATCTGCGTTGTTTGCATTCCAGTGTAGCTTTCACCTTCATTCTCACCATAATTTCTTAAGACTACAAACTAGCCTAAGTTTTTGTTGTATGCAAAGCAGAGTAATAGCATATTTAAATTTGCATACTTGCATTGCAGGACTTTCATTTTTCATCGAAAACCGTGCAAATCTTAATGGGAAATTGCAGATAATAAAAACTCGGGGGGAAAACTCATGGAAAAACCTAATTTCATCCGTTCACTTAACTTATGCTAGAGTCATTACTAAAAAAATTGCTCTTTTTTAAATTTTGTGTTAGAACAAGTTCATGTAATATGAAAATAACGGGGAATCTCACCAAACTGAAACAATAAGGCCAACACATGAAATTTTATTTGTTTTTTTTCAGTTGGTTGCATAAAACTTTCTTATGAATGCTTTACCATTTTAAGCTATGTACCATAGCTACCATCAAACAGACTTTGAGAAATTTTGGGCATTCACAAGACTGTTGGAAGCCTTTAAAAAGTGAATAAAAATTAAATAATTTGACAATTGTTTTCGTCCAAATGTGAGATTTTATTGTATATGGGAAAAGTCTGAAAATGAAAACATTACAAGTGAGAACCATAAAGTTACAAGCAGGAAGTCGTTGTCTTCCAAGCTCTCCTGTGAATTGCCCATCCCTCAGTTTTGCCTACAAGCTCACTTAATCTTGTATCATGCCCTACATCACATTCCCAACTGGCAGCTATGAATTCTTTCCTGTTGGGATTATAATAGCCACTTACCACAGTGCCTGGACTTTGATGACTGGCTTTGTTTCAGGATTAGGTAACAGAGATGGGTATCAGTGATAACCACTGCTTGTTCATGGCAACATCCCCCCCCCTACACATTTTACGCACTGTGCACCATAAAAACTTGATTGGTCATTGAAAATTGTCTATTGTCAGAACAGAAAATTGGTTAGCTTCCATGGAAGAAAGCAGAAATAGTGTGTAATGTAGCTGCTGCTCCTTTGTTGATATGTCCTGCCCTCTATTGTGTAGTGACTTGAATTATCACATTAGTGAAACTTGAATATGTGAATGTGTCACTAATGTATTCTGCCACTTGCTCTTACCACCCAGTTCCCATCAAATCAACCTCTTCTCTTGCTGCTAATCTGCTCTGACTCTAAGCCACTTAGTACAAAATAGCTCAGAAAGTATCCTGGCGCTGCATGTTCATCACAGACATATGTCAAATGTCAAGCCCTTGGGCTTTACATGAATATTCAATCTAGACTCACGTACTATACAATCCCACCTCTCCATGGTATATAAACCCACCCTGCCCCCTCGTTTTTGGAACTTCCCAGGTACAAGTGCGTGGGTTGATAGGGTGGATATTATGTTATAAATGTCAGTAGCAAATTAAACATTCTGCTTGTCAATTTTTTAGCATGAAGTTCAACTTGCTCTACAAAGGAGTGGACTTTGATAAGGTGTTAACGGAGACTGCAAATGTTGCCAAACGTCAGCAGATTGAAGCTAGTCTGATGGCCAAGTTGAAGATTGTACTGCCTCATAATGTGTTTGCTACTGTTGGAAATATTATCATACAAAAGGTAATGACTAAGTTTAATTGCAGAGGACTTGAATTGGTAGGTATAGGATAAATCCTTTCAAACAAGCTATGTCATCAATAGTGATAGAATTTCTTGGTGGACATTTGCTCAGGACTCTAAGTTACAGAGTTTACTCTGTGATTTGAATGGAAATTCAAAGCACAAAGGTTTTTTTGGTGTTTTAAATCTTCGCTGCTGTTACATCGGCAAATTACCAAAACATTGGCATGCACAAAAAAGCCAGTGTCGTTGAAGATGGAAGTTACAATGTTGTGCTTTTTGTCCTATGAAATTTGAGATTAGAATGTCAAAGGAAATCACTTTCCTGCTTAAGCT
Organism: Phoronis australis; assembly: GCA_002633005.1. Taxonomy (NCBI): domain Eukaryota; kingdom Metazoa; phylum Phoronida; family Phoronidae; genus Phoronis; species Phoronis australis. The sequence continues at coordinate 881,889 of NMRA01000123.1, read as the reverse complement.
TAACAGTCATATGGACTGTGTGTTTGTTAGCCTTGCAAAGAACCCTATGTTGACACCCTCACCGGTCAAGATTGGGCTACTTGACCGGTTGGCGTACTTCAAAATTTAGTTGTCGACCCTGATCAAAGACACCATGGTGTTGTAATTAATATTCCACTGTAATATTGTATGAATTACTTGACCTTGTGTGAGAGGAGGTTTTTGCTAAATGTGCCATCTAGTTTTAAAAAAAGTTTGTCTCTCAATATTGACCGAGGGTGCTGATGATATTGTTCTCTAGGTTAATAAGACTCATCATAAACACGCTGTTTTGAAAGCTTATAAACAGCGCATTTAAGTAGGTTTTGAAAAGTGCATGTGATTAAGTTTTTGAGTTTGAAAATCAGGCAAGTAATCTGACTTTCACAGCATAAAACTTCTTTTTAATCGTGCCCTACTGTGCTCCTCATTAATTCTGCTGGGTGTGTTACATAATTAGGCTAATTACCAAACCACCAGGCAGCAGTTGTATTTTGAGGTAAGTCAAGTGCCATCATACAATTCTTGTCGTGAGTGAAGTGTTTGATGATCAGAGCCATTGGTTTCAGTTGTTGACAGTGAAATGAACTGCAAGTGTACCATTTTTATTACAATACTAAGTATCTGGATTAAATGTTGGTTTTAGCTACAGGTTATTGGTTTACAATCATCATAATTATTAATGTGATTCGTTCCTTTGTGTTGTTTTGAGTAAAAGCAACTTCAAATTTGTCTGAATCAGTGTTGTAGTATTGCATAGGCGCACGTAGGCGCAGCCAACCACCTTTTGGCATTTGAACGTAGCGCCTACGCACCGTAAGTTACGTTCAGTGCTCAAGGTGATACAATGGGCTTTAAGCGCCTACTTATCTCTAATTTCACCACTGCAGCACTGGTCGGAATTTTGAATAATGCGTAAATCATCATAATGCTAGCATGGCAGCTTTATTATTCATGACGTTTCATTCTAAATGCATTCTTCTTTAAAGGATCACCCTCTTTTAAAACTTACTAAACTCATCTTTAGATTTGTAGCCCTCAAAATTTTCTGTTTTTGCAGGACACTCTATCCTTCAGCATTCACAAAGACATCGATGACACCTACAGGCTGCTAGACTTACTAGACCTCCTACACAAGGCCGTCCTGAACAGGCAGCTTGATGTTGCCGCGGGTGACACTTTTGTTGCCACGGCACTTGACTATCATGGGTCCTTCCAGCAACATTGTCCGATGCCTTGTGAACAAGGGTATGAGACGACACGTTTCGAAAGTTGCTATAAATTGGCCTTCTGTTAAAAAACAAAACTTTTGATTCGGTCCCTTCTCAGACCAGACTAGAAGAGATTTCCTGGACTAATGTGAAGAACTGATAGTTTGTAAATAGCTCAGGACCTCAGTGGACGTATATAACCACCAGCTGTGTCAGGCCAACGCAAGGAGCCTGGTCTCATGTAAAGTCTTCACAAACTCAAGACTTGAAATTCTCTTAAAACAAATGACGAGGATAATTTAGAATATAGTGGTGATTTCACTTTGGAACATTTATATCAAAGGAAATTTGGTCAATTATGATATTGATTACATTGTGTTGATTTGAGTGTATCTTAGTAGACAAATTTGGGGCTACGATTTGTGAAAACCAAATTTGAAAAGCAAATTCTACAGACATGTAAAAAAAAATTTACTATTTACTTTCCCATCATCACTTGGATAAATTCTATTAATAGCTGTTAGATATTTGCCTTAGTGCACAAATCTGTAGGTTCCATGACACGTGCGTAAGATCTGGAGTTTGTGTCGTGGACACTTCATGTTTGCAGTTTAAGAAAGGAAGTTGATGTTGAGGTAAAATAACCTGGAGCCATGTGTTGTGTCTTATTTTGTCAATTAGAGTTTGTGTGAAAACACAGTGACCCACGTACTGTTTCTGTTCCACCCTGATAGTCACAAATTCTCCTTTGTCATCTCATTGATGATGAGAGAACCTCTTGTTCTATACAAGAACAAAAGGTTTTGGTTTGTACGTCGAAATAGAAGTAACCACTGACAGTGCTTTTAATTTCACTGCACTTAAGCGCACACAATGGCTGCATCAAGATTTTTTCCTCTATTCTGTTTGTTATTACACATTTTCGTGGAGTTTTTCCTGTAGTGATTAAAATATTATTGAGTTTGGACCTTTCATTTTGTGTTAATGTTTTTAATTCCAGACTGAATCAAACCACATGCTCACAGATCATTGGTTGTTCTTGGGACAGACTGTCTGCCCCGCCCCATTGCAGTAATAACACCTTGCTACAAGAAAGGTGAGAAACTTCCAATAGGAGTTTTGTTCACGTTTCGAAATTATCGAATAACTAAAATCCAATCTGCAACTAAAACAAAATGACATTTTAGAACATTGTAACATGTATATCAAATAAAGCGTATAATGAATTTTCAGATCCAACCACCAGATGTTCTTCCCCTGCTTAGATGTTAATGTCCTTCTTGGTGCTGAAAAGCAAGAAATTCAGGACATTTTCAAAGCTAATTTGTTGGGTCGCCTGCCCGATGTAACTGAAAAGAATGTTCATTCTGTTGAACTTTTACCGGTGAGTTACTGAACAACAGATGTTTTTAGGGATCTTGTTTTTAAGAAAGTTTGATTCTGTTTGGACCCAAATTTGTTGTTAGAAGGACGTTTGGCAATTCTATTGCCGAAAATGCATTTTTGGGATTATTAGATGGAATTCACTTTGGGGCTCATACTTTTATGTGTGAATCAAGATTAGTGAAGTTTGATGATCACTATGTATAATTATTGAGATACCTTTTGTTGTCAATAGTTTGCCATGCTCTGTTTATTGCTAGAATTCACAACACCTGTTCTAGGGCGGCACCATTTCATTTGTTGTGCAACCTTCAGTTCTGAGCTCTTCTCTCAGTGAGATAAATAAAGCTGTCAACAGTGCCATCTTGGATATTCCATTCAATGTGGGCCCAAACAGCAGCCCATCCAAGTACATCAGCAGAGACAGTAAGGACTTCACTAAGTGAGTATTATAATATCTGGCTGTAAACAGTGTGTGTTACTCATAATTTGTGTTGTGGGAGTAATATTAAAATGTATAAAGATATTTGGTTTTGGTGTTTAAGGTGTCAGTCCACTGTTATCTTTGAAACGCATTCATCTGTGTTTGTTTTAGCCTGCACTTAATACAGTAGGTTTGTGTTTCGTAAATGTTTTCATTTCCTTCAATTTTGTATTTATAGTGCTATCATGCATTTTAGTTTCAATAATTTAGTGTCCCTTTGGTTGTTTCTTTGCTTCGTAGTCTTACGCGATTAATATTTCAATTTAAATCTACTTTGAAGAAATGGTGCGATATTTTTTAATTAATGATAAAATAATAAATATTCCCTGAAAATGCTGAATATTGCTTATCCCTTTTCTTGTGTCTGAATTCCCTTCAGTGTTCGCATTCAGCTGAACTTTGATGGTGTGGATTTGATCGAAACTTCAAGGCGTCACCCGCTTACAGCGCGAAACAACTTGGAGCATCAGCTTAAGAAACTGGGACATGAAACATTCACCAGTGCTGTATCAGAGACTGTGGCTAATGTGTGGATTGGAAAGGTATCATCAGAATCAGACATTCATATGGTTTGGTTGTGACTGTAGTACGGTTTCGAGTGTGATAATTTTGCCCTTTTACACATGCCATAGAGTTGAGTGAACGTGTTTTATTGTGTTTTATTTTTGAAAACGAAATACACTGTATTTTGCGACATTTTTTTGTCCTTAAAGTCTACTGAAAGCTGGTTTCTGTTAAATATTAGCTTTGACAGGTAATGTTGTGTAGTTACAACAGTTAAGGTCACGTCCATATATTGCATGGGCAGCGCAACACTGAAAAAGTTGGGGCTAATGTAGCCCCCCCCAACCCCCTGTAGTGCGCCACCTATGTATAAGTACAACTTTGAAACATCATATCTCAGAGACGTCTGATTGGATTCATATGAAAAAACTTTCACATACTATGCGTTATCATCTATTTTATAAAACGTAGTTGGGAATTGTTTAAAAAATGTTCCACTTTTGCATGAGGACCTATCAAAAAATTGGGACTTTTATGGTATTCGTGAATAATAAGTTTTATATAATGAAAACAAAAAGATGATTTAGAAAACTGCATCAACATCAGATTGGTAAAAAGTCAAAAATCAAACACTGCAGACTTTCTACTTTCACAAAAGAATTACTTATACTGTGTTGTAATTTTTGCTTTCACTTAGCTAAACCCAATCTTATCGATAAGATCCTACACAACCTCAAATTGAAGCCATTGCAAACCAGTTAACTTTCATTGCCATTTAATCATCTTATCAATTTACATTAGGCTTATTTTAAGCTTGCTTACATCACGTTTTGATTCTTAACGGGATGATGCTAACATTCAGCCTTCAAGTACAGGACTCTTTGCTTTGATGATGTGTCTGTAAATAGATCTGGTATTCATTCTATCTAGTTAGTTTAAAGTATGGTGTTTTTTATGACATCACATGGATTCGTTTCATCTCGTAACTGGTGGAAAATAAGCTTATGTAGCTTATGTTTTATTTTATTTGTAAAATTTGGTTAAATGATCAGCACGATTTTTGCCACAAAACTTGCAATGTCGGTTCAAGCCGTACACAATATGTGGTTAGTTTGGAGTTCTTTGAGCATTGCCTGGGGGCAGGTAATGGTGCGTTTCGTAACTTTTACGCATTTACTATTTTTCTGATTTAGGACAACATTCCTTTCACTATTAAGAAGGAACCCAATTCCCCTGTGAACTTAATGGAAGAAGCCGCCAAACTGGCTAACAAATTGAAGACTGGTAAAGTCCAATTCTCCATTGAGGGAGTGAGCAGGGCCCCGTCTTCTATAGAGATCAGTGGCACATTCTATGAACTGTGTCCAACTCTGTGTTCATCAAGGTACAACAAAAATGAAAGACCTGCACATAACACTTTTAGCACAAGTTAAACAGATCTGAGGTCAAGTAAGCCAAACTGTAACTCAGATCCCTGTTGTCTAAAGACTGCTTAATGTTTAACAATTATTGCAATTTTCCATTTATGGAAGACTTTTACCACTACTGCAAATGCTGCTCATTGTTTGATGGCAGGTGATTAGTATTAATCATTGTGAAGTACTCTTTTGTCGCAATAACTGCGCCAAAATCTCACTAGCCTTCATTGTCTTATATGCCACATTGTATTGTTAATTGAAGTTTTGTCATAACAATCATCTTCTTTTCAAACTACAATATTTCTAACTGTCTTGTAATTCCAAGTGGCTGAATCTTGTACTTTACTAAAACCAATCTAGCTGCATCAATCTAGTTTGTTGTGTTTTCATTGCAAGAAAATGTCCATTCTGCTTTTGTGTGGTAATAAGCACTAACCACAAGGAATTTCATCTCTCGAGAGATGTTACTAACATAAGGAAAATTTCGTAAATTTCATGTTTTGTTTTTACTGGCAATGCATTGAAAGTGACTGTCAATCCTGTTCAACTTTGGCAGCCATTTTGTTGGTGCACCACCATCAATTAAAAAATTACTTTTGAAAGTTCAGTATTTAATTCTGGTTCTGGTTAATCTTGTGTAACTGGTATAATTTTTGGGAAATTAGCTTCTTTTCTCCCTTCAGCTCAGAAGAAGTCAGTTGTCATCTGTCTGTGGGTTGTGATTGGTGCATTTTCGATGGGGAGCCTCACTGTGGCCAAAACTGTACTCTCCCAGAAAGGTTGGTATCACTTAGAATACATAACACGACGTCGCTAATTTGCATTGCATGTACCTAAAGTTATACATCTTTAACTCAGGGGTGATCTATATACTGTTTCCTATATTTGAGACAATTTGAGAATTATGTAAACAATACAGTCATGCAAGTGCGGTAATTGTGTGCATATGTGAATGTGGGATTAAGACAATTAGTAATTCAAGGTTGTGAACAAGGTTTGTGCCCCTGCACGGAATACTTAGTATCGTAATATGTAGTGTTTAGCGGCATAAATGTGACAACATGAATACTTGGCTGCTAAATATTTGAAACAAATGTACTGCCCTGCAGACTGCAGTATCTACAATTTAACCACAACTCTGCAAAGTGTGGCTATTAATCCTGTATTCCTGCTTTACAGATTACATGCATCAGCCTTCTTCCCATGCATGGAGCATCTGCCTAGTGGAGAAGAGAGTGAAATTCTTGACAGTTTTCACCAAAAGGTGTCGCTGGCGCTATCAGTGTCACCTGCCACCATAAGCAATTTGGCTAGAAATGGAGTGAGTTTGTCCGATTGCTTGTCCCAAACTTGGCTTAGCACATTTCCTCAAACAAAATAAACATTAACTGAAGAAGATTCCACATCAGTTAATAGCGTGGATATCACTACACAGCTCCGATACATTAACTGTACTTTTAATTATCTTATTTGATTGCTTGTTGCAATGTGGTAAACTGGTGATCAGTCACAAAATAGATAGCTTTGGTGCTTATTTTTGTTCAAAATTACTGATTACTTGTCTTGTTTTCAGAGCATCATAACCTTTGACCTCCAAACATCAATGAATGGTAAATCTCTGCAAGACTTGTCTAGGGCACTTCAACATCTCATCTCTTCTGGTCAGTTGAGCATTGGTCCTCGCCTCGACCCAACGCGCTATGTTGCTCGACAATCAACTGACTTCACTAGGTGAGGTGGCTGACTGAATGACATGTGGCATAACTGTGGAATAAATGCAGAAGATTATGAGAAATATAGGGGGCGCTGTTTCACAATGATAATGCAACGGTTTGATGCTGTACCATGCTGAGACTGTGGGACTAAAGCACACTCTACCCTCAAAGAAAGAATGACTTTGTAACTGTCAGTAGCAGATGAGTAAATACAAGGGCGGCACTGGCCTGTCTGTCGATGGTTGTTGCCCCTTTAAGAGTAATGGATGGATCATTCTATTTAGCTAACGTCCCAAAAGATTTGTTATAAGGAAACTGGACCCCAGAAGGATATGAAGTGACTTGATATTGGTATATCTTCATTTTGAGTGCAAAACTTTATTATAAACCAACAAGATCAATTTCTCGCAAATTGTATGAATCAATCCACACATATGTACGAAATACTTAACATTCGCATTATTGTTTAATGATGTCAGGTGATTAGGTTCATCTAGCTGGGGAAGGAACTAACCTCCATTTAACATTTCATTTTTTTTCTTTCAGTGTGAAAGTCACTAGTTTGTTCAGCGATCGGGATTTTAATAAAGAGCTTGCCACATCTCTTGACGTCCGTCTGAATTTGGACCATAAGCTGAAGCAACTGGTGGCTGCAAAACTAAACACTGGTCTGACGTATGGTAATCTGTGGATTGTAGAGGTGATCACTTGGATGATTAGATTTTTTGATTTTGGATATAAATTAATTTGGGTCGGATCTCATTTCGTTTCTTTGGTACTTAAGGTGTGTAATCAGTGCCGTAGCTGGGTATGTAAGTTCCAGCTATGAGAACCAAATATGCCACTAAGTCTTTGTGAGGACTCTTGTCTGTAATTGTGCTGGAGTTTGGTCACTGAGTGGAGCATTTTCAGCTCTTGTTCAGAGCTTAGAGTAGATGGTCCTTGGATTTATGTACCTTAGGTCTGCTAGTCTTGACCCGATTTCAAAGGGTCATCAGTGATAGTTGGAACTTAGGGGCACAACCAGGGGTGGCTTCATCCCCCCCTGATAATCTTATGAAAGATGGAATCGGTGTCCACCCCTGGTAATCATATGGAAAGATTATTGTTTATTTGACTTGGAATTTTCTGCCATGCCCACCAATTTTAAGACGTGAAAGGTACGTATGCTTATGCCGCTGAAAAATTATCCAGAAATGAATTGTGGCTATTATTTTGTACACGAAATCTCAGTTTAATGTTTGGCTTGCTTAAATGTTTAAGTCAAAGCGCTAGATAATGGTTTTATTAGCTTGAAGCCTGCTTTCTTTTGTACAGAATCGCGTAAGTTACGTGATATCAAAACGACCCGACTCCAAAGTTGACCTCCTGCATGAGGTCGCAAAGCTGTGGGCAGATCCGTCTGACTATATTGGGGCGACATCTAGTGTCATCGAGGGAGGTTTCAGAGACCTGTGCCCCAGCCGGTGTACTCAAAGGTATGTTTAGTGATGGCCAACATTTGAAGTTTGATGCAGTTCATCGCTGAAAGAAAATCATCTTTTAAAATAACACTTTAATTTATAATAAACTGTGTATTTTTTAAATTAAAAAATCCTTCTCACACACATGTTGGTGGTATCTCCTAATAACTTATAATATGACAACCAACTGAAATTCTGTGTAACATTTCTCATTCGAAAATTGGGAACATTTTATTTGTGGTAATTTTTTTTTAATTCGAACAAAAATATTTATTGTACCAATTGAAAGTCATGATTTTTCTATCTTTCACTCCCATTTTGCATTATTCAGTGCTGAACTGTTGTGGTGGCAGGTGTTATGTAGAGTACAGACTGATTTTGTAGTGAAATGTCCATTTTTTACTCATTTTTACTGCAAAATTGGACAAGTTTTTCTGAACTTGCAATGTTAAACAAGTTTTTTGTTTTTTTTTATTTATTTCTTTATTTATTATTTATTTATTTATTAATGTAATATTTACAATGAGGATAGCCCCATCAGTTCACACTGCTTTCTATGGGGACCCTGCAAAATAAGACATAAGTCAAGTTTTTCAATCTGTTCTTGCAAAATTGGACAAGTTTTTCTGTTCTGTCATATACTGGTGCATGGAAAAAGTTTTACTGGACTAACCCTGGATAAGTTTCTATAATTGAACAATAGATTTGGTGAAAATTGATTAATTGATTATTTGTACTCACCTGCCTGTCTTGCGTCCAGGGACCACAGCCCTGTTGGCACCAAACTGTGTGGATTGTGGGTTGTTTTTCTGATAGAGCACCTGCTAAGCACTCAAAGCCAATTTAACATTGTGATAATTTTAGGACAACAGCGCCTTCTTGTGAGCGAGAACACGACTGTCAGTGGTGCTTGCTGGACAAGGTGCCCTACTGTGGAAATGATTGTCTGCTGCAGGAGAGGTGAGTACTTCAGTGTGTTGTCTGTTTCAAATGTTGAATGGCTTTGAATGAGTTCATGGCATACAGTCTCTTTGGAACTGCTCTGTACCTGTGTCTGTGTTTGAAGTGGACTATCATGTGCGCATATAGTAAGTAGTTAGCTCTTGAAATTGGTCAAACTCTTTAAATATATATAATACTTGAAACCAAAATTGTTTGCAAGCTGCTAAAAATATCCTGCAGTTTTTAGTGTTTGTTTTTTGTTCAAATTCTTTATTTGAAACTAGTGACTGCTTTTTAAATTTTTAATGAAATTTTTTTGCCTAGAATTACGTAGTATTTTAGGTTGCTTTAAGGTCATGGGTAAAGTTGACTCAGTTATGCATGGGCATTGTGTTGTTAGGCTTTTTGCTGCCCTAGCAAATTAACAATGAAATTGTCAGATCTTTGGGTTAGTCAGGTGATCACGAGCCCCAGTGTAACATAGCCATAGTATTTGAATATTTAGGTTCATGAAAATTATCAAATTTTGGTATTTCACCATTAATTGTTGCAATGATTTGCCCTGCATTCTGCCTGTTACAAAAACACTTGTGTGCAATTTTCAATATGTAATAAGAGTAAAATTTGTTTTTGTAGAGTATCAAATATTACCTTGGTATTGCCATGTCTGACCTCTGACCTTTCACCCCAAGTGGTTGATCAGATCGAGCACAGTGTGGCAGTAGACTTAGCTGGTTTGGCTGACCTTGATGTTAAGGCAGTTGACAGCATCACTTTGGTGAAGGTAGGAATTGAGATGTACATTGAGGGCAGACATTTAGTGCATCCACTTTTATTGTCCAGATCATTATAAAATAAAATGTTTCGTTAGTTTCAACCTCAGACAACTGCAGTTTGAAATTCAAATATCAATTGTTCCATAGGGTGTTGTTCTCTCAGTCTTTTTTATTGCATAGTGGCTCTCTGAGGATGAATGCATTAAGATAAACTGATATCCGCCTTTATGGGGTATTGGTCAGCAAATCAAATCCAGTCGTATCGTTTTGGCTTGAAATGACTAGTTTTGCTACATTTGAAGTGAGGTGAGCCAGAATTTTATTGGTTTAAAGTCATCACTATTATAGTAATTTCCCTGCTCCACACAAAAAGAACTTAGATCAGTGTTTGTGATAAGGAGCATTGATGATGTCAGTGGTTCTTGTACAAATCTCTTGATGCCCTCCACATTAAGCAACTCAAATATCAGGGAATGAGCGTTAAGTCAAAGTATTCAATAATGGATGAATTACGTTATTGTATCAGATTCTGTTAAATAAATGTCATTAAAGCAACTTTAATCTTCCAGAATACCATCAGTGTTGAGATTGTCGGTGTTCTGGGTCAAAAGCCTCTTTCTGAATCTTGGTTGAAGTTGATTGGTCATTTGAAGAAGCGTGTGTTCACCATAGGTCCTGACAACAACCCCACTCAATTTAAAGTGAGAGTGGAAGGGGATTACACTGAGTAAGTGTTGTTCTCTGAGATCTAAGACCTTCTGGGTGTTCCCAGTGTATGACATTGTAGCAGTCTTTATTATTATTATTATTATTATTATTATTATTATTATTATTTAATTTCTTTTTCTTTTTACTAGCTTCCTTGTTTTTATCTTTTATTGTCTTGTGGGGGGGCATCTATTCCATGCAGTGCTTAGAATTTTGCTCTTGTAAAAGGATTTTTGGTTCCAATGCCCTCTTATTTGACTTCCAGTTTCCTCTTTTTAGGCTCTTTTTATCAATATTTTGACTTTATTCATGCAAGAAAAAATATTTCTATCACACAATCTTATTTATTTGTGGAACGATTCATTACCTGGAAAATCGCAATCAATTTGTTAATGACATCTGAAAGACTTCGACTTGCTGGTTGCTTACCGGGTTCATGGATCACCGCATACAATAGACAGATCCTATTAGCAGTGCAAACGTGTCTGGGTTTTCAGAAGTCTTGGGGTGGGTTAACTGACTGTACTGTAGACAGTCTCATCCGATCTTTTAACAGAGCCACACTAACCCTGAAGTATGACGACAGCCTCGACTTGGAGAAGCTAGTCAGCAGTGACGTGGGTCTACGTGAGCGAGTGTCCAAGAAACTGCAGGAAATGGTCTCTACTTACTTCCCGAGGGACATCGCAGAAACCATATCTGATATCCAACTGGGAAAGGTGTGTCACATTTTTCTGCTTGAATTCATTGCAAATTCACCTCAAGGTGAATCGCAAGACACGGTCTGGGCGTAATGATCCCACGATCAGCTAAATTCCTATACTGGAGGCACAACACCATTGTCCTTATCTAACGGAATATTTAGTCAGATAAGGGATATTATGCTATTTCTTCAATACACAATATGGCCAACTAGTGAAATTTTGTTAAATATAGCAACAAAAATGAAAATTAAGAAAAATTTTGTGTTTTACGAGCACGCATAAAGTTATTATCTCTATTTCCTTTGATGTTATTCAAAGTAACATTTCTTTAATCCCGTGATTGTTCCTGGACTACAATATGCAAGTTGTTTGACACAGATTTTTAAAACTTATCCGCCATTTTAAATCTTTTTGATTGTCAAAGTTCTTAGTGGTTTTATTTACATCAGTTTCTCTTTAGGAAGTGAGTTAACTCCCATGACATTCCACTCTGGTCCATGGCCGAGAGAATCATTTGTGAGATTTTTGATTTTAAAGTTTACTCCGGCCAATGGAAATATCAGTCATCAAAAATAAAGGTATTGCTTTAGCCAAGGGACTTTGGTGGCTGAAGTCGCTGGTGTTAAAACAGTGTATTAAAAATGTGAGACACAATTCCCTGTGAATTGACATTAAGAATAATAAATCAAACTATGATTTCAAATACCTCCTTGTACTGTTTCGACTGAAAGGACTTCACAAAGAGGTACAAGTGCATCTCTTATCCTGCAAGAACTGTGACTGGCATATTGTCAAATGCATTTTTTTAGATTTCACTAATGACTGGTTATGCAGCACAACATGTGACTGCTTGGGAATATTTTCATCACATTTTTGAGACATTTGTACGACTTCAAGTTTTCTTTAGAACCAGTTAGCAAAATTTCTAACTGTGACCAACTTTGAAACATATCTCAGAAATATCTTATGTGATGTACATGAAGCTTTAGGACGCTATGTTTTCCAATTCACTTTTGCATGAGGGCTGTCAAAAATGGGACTTGTGTGACCTTTATTAAAAAATAATAACATGAAAACAAAACAATAATTTACCGACAGAGAAAACTACAACAGGATTTTTGAGACTTTATGTTGAACATTTATATATCACAAGAAATTTGGTTATGTATTTTAAGTATGTTAAGTTTCTATTATTGCTAAATTTCCCTAAAAAGCACGGTCATGAGGTAGATTCACATAAAGCCAAAATTCAAATTCAAAGGAATTTCTACTATATACTTTTGGTGAGTTAATTTTGTATTAATACGTTTGTAGGTATTTGGCTAAGTGCACAAACCTGTGGATAAGGTTCTATATAACCTTAAGCACATTGAACATAGAGAGAGCAAGAAAGAACTATTTATCCCTCAAATTTGCTTTGCAATTTATTCTTTTGTCTGACTTTTACAGACAACAGTGAGCTTCGTGATTCAACATCCCTCAGACATCCCTGGAAGTATCCTGTCTGACGTTGAAAGTTTCATCAATGACCATCAGATGGTGCTACTTCCTCTGACTCAACCACCAATGCCACCTGTTGACTGGAGTTATGACCTCGGCTATGGTGTTGACTGTGGCTTTAACTGTAGTGTTGGGTATGGTAAAAAGTTACACGATTATTTAGTGTTTGAGAGTCTGTTTCATGAAAGTGAGACACGACATAAGACAGAAATTTTGTCTTACGGTCCCTCTTCACAGCTGCTGAAAAAGGTTCAGTCAAGTAATTATGACTGCGTTACAGTTGAGAAATCATTTGCAGAAATTAATCCCAGTAACCAGCTGCTCTGTGTGTATTCTCAGAAACTTTACATTTATGATAAAGTTAGATTCAATTGTTTTTTAGAAATAATTGTGTCGAGCATAAGACCAAATTTCCGACTTAAGTCTGAAGTTAGTTTTCATAAAACAGTCCCCTGGTGTTCACTGTTTCATTTACTGAGAATACTGTTCAGCGAGGAAATAGTTCTTGTGTATGCCTCTAGGGGCTGCTCTCGCTGAAAGGATTGATAGTGGTTTGCCGCCAACGTGGGTGGATGTTTTAGTTTGTGTCAGTCACTGTGTATACTAAGATATCAAGCACTGTGTGTATACCAAGTTATCAAGTAGTATGTGTATACCACGTTATCAAGTATTGTGTTTGTACCAAGATATCAAGTTGTGTGTTTATACCAAGTTATCTGGTAGTGTACGTATACCAAGATATCAAGTTGTGTGTGTGTATACTGTTATCACTGAAGTATTGTGTGTATACCAAGTTATCGAGTACTGTGTGTTTACCGCAAGTACTGTTTCTCCTTCTGTATGTATATATTTGGATTTTTTTAGATCTAACAAAGACACATGTCAGTCGCTGAAAGGCTGTTATTGGTGTGACCTAGATAAAGTACCAAGCTGTGATAACGACTGCTTTCTGCCCGAGACGTGAGTAGTTTTGAATTAATAATACATTGTACGTGGGAACTTTTTCAGTTTTGTTTTTATATTAATTTAGAATTTATTTATAAGAGCTGTCAGTGTCAAAATATTTGATTACTCTTTATTTTAGTCATGAACTAGTTACAATTATAGCGTGGGCAAGTTTTGGTGGTTCAGATTTAAACTTTGTTTGAGATAAAATGTTGTCAATATTTTGAGCTTGCATAAATGATGTAATAATGATAAAAGTAACTTAAATTAGAAAAACTGTGGACACTCATTTCCCATCAAGAACAAACCCGGAGAGCAATCAGTTATTAAATAGCCGCTGCAATTAACCAGTGAGGTTGTGTTCAGTGTTGCCATTTCTGTTTTATAAGCATTTTTGCCTCGTAATGCAATGTGTGGGTTAAGGATAAAAAATTAATTGCAGGCAGTCTAGTGCACGTTACACCAGACGTACGTAGGTTGTGCATGTGGGCCCACTGCACTGATCACCTGGAACCATTTTTCTGCTTTATTAATATGTATTGTTTGTGTTAAGGATTAGAATGTAATGGCATTTTTTTGGGTAGGACAGCATTAATACGACTGTTTGGAAAAGTTGATTTTGTTAATACCATAACATATATTGCGGCTTTGCTTTGCCCGTTGTCAGTTTGATTAGACTGCATTTAATGAATAATTATTGCAGACTGACCATGACTGCGTTCATACCCTGTAATGAGACTCTGGAGCTGAGTGAGCTGCAAAGAAATGAGACTCTAGAGTACTTCCACAAAAAACTGATGACTGAACTGATTGGTCGCATCTCTGTCAGATCACTTGTCAGGGTGGAGTTGACCCCAGTGAGTGATGATGTTGGTTGTATTAGGCCGTGTTTCAGGTTAAGGGTGTTAAATTTCAATTTTTTTTCATCATGAACAGTCGTTGTCCAATATTGTTTGCTTGAAATTCAGAATTATCTCCAAGGCTTCTGTATGGGTTTTGTAATTTTTAATGCATATTCTATAAATGGCAAAACTCAATATATTTTGTGTATTATTTTTCTGCCTGGTGTAGAGTGCTTGTTGATCACTTTAAATTTCTGTTCTGAGATACCTAATCAGCCTGTATGCTTTCAGTCAATGCTTTATCCTAATAATGTCTATTAGTAGTGATAGAATGTATTGTGCATGTGGTCTGAATGAACTTGCTATCTAACCAATCCATTTTCTCTGCATCTCTGAATGACAATTGTATTGAACCAATTTGTCTGATCTCTGTTTACCTTCCGCATTTAATCAGGATGGTGTGGAGTTTGACATTCAAGCAACTGTCAAGATGCCTGTCAATGCCGGAACAAAAGATTTGATACATAAAATGTTCTCATCCAAATCCAAGTTTACGATTGGCCCACGTGATAGGCGCGACCTTCTAGAGGTCAGGAATGTTGATGACTACACAGAGTAAGTAAATAAATGTGACTGTTGGCTATGATGCTATTGAAATTACCATACCTGCACGTATTTAGGCCCAACCATCTATATGAGAAGTTGTATCTATGTCTAAAATTAGACCCAAGGGCTTATATAAGGTGTGCCTTTATGCAGAGTTAGGCGCATACAAAGCACCTTTAATTGCTCAAGAGCAAACTTTTAAAAATCATGTTATTTCAGAAACATGCAGGCACATGGACTGTCATGCACACGTCGTATATGAAAGTATTGGTATATAAACGGTCTCCAGCTAAGGTACCATGTAAGTTGTTGATCAAACACGAGGTTGCCTGCAGGTTAGGCATAGGTTTTTTAGATAGTCATGTTCAAAACAAAAGAATGACAGTCAGTGATTGATTTCACAGCACTTGAAGGAATGAGTCAAAGTTGTTCAATCATCAAGGATTCGTAAATGCACTTTCATGGATAGGAAGTGGAAATTTAAAAGGCACTTCACGAAGGTTGACAATTACTGTTTTTTCCACAGTTTGACTCTGGCCATGGCACTGGATTATGACTTCACCAACATGGTGACTAAAGATGTCACTAGTCGTCGTGATCTCCTCACTCATCTCAAGTCATCACTAGGTGGCGTGCTCAGCTCACACTTGTTGTCTGGAATCACTTTAGATAACGTAGCAAAGGTGGGTGTTAATTGATGTTAAACAAAAAAATTCTTCAGTTTGGACAATGCGTGGTAGAAAGGTGATAGTTGAGTTTTTAATTTTCGCCACAAAAGAACGTTTTGCTCGAGTTGATTGTAGAGTTTGCTCTATATTGGAGTTGGCAAACTTATGCAACATTTTGGAAAATGAAATTCAAGCTGTTTATAGCAGTGGCTTAATGATTGGTTTGCCTATTTTTGATGAGAAGTGATGAATCTATTTAGAAATGTGCGTAGTAGTTTTCAATTCATTGATATTCATTAAAAACCGTTTTTTTTTACTGTGGCCAAAAACTAATTTAATTGATATTCATTAGTGCTTGATATTGATAACGATTAGAGACAAAAACGTAATGTGTCGGTATACCGGCCCAGGAGGTGCTCGCCTTAATACAAAGATCTCCAATTGTTTTAGGTTATTTAGTTAAATCGCAAACATTTTAAGTCTGATCTGCATCCTACTTGTTGGCCACATCACTTGACTTAATGAACATAAATCTGAAAAGATTTCTACCGCGACTAGGACTCGCCAATAGATGGTGTGCAGACAAGACTTAAGAATGTTTGCGATCTTATTTCCACGCTGATTTACATAGTCGTTCTGCTACTGTACAAGTCGGCCAGTTGTGTTGAGAGTGCAAGTAGTGTTGTCACTAACAGTCATTGTTTCCCAATTCATTTGGCAGCAAACATGTTTCTGGTTTGTGCTAACCAGTAAGGATCATTCAGAGTTCCCGGTTGGGAAATGTATTGTGCAGTCGTTAATTAACCTGCTGAGGTTGAAGGGCAGTAACA
Organism: Phoronis australis; assembly: GCA_002633005.1. Lineage (NCBI taxonomy): Eukaryota > Metazoa > Phoronida > Phoronidae > Phoronis > Phoronis australis. The sequence continues at coordinate 865,172 of NMRA01000123.1, read as the reverse complement.
TGTAAATTACGTTTTCAGAATGTTATAGTTTTTACTCTGACCAAACCATCCAACGACACAGTTTACTTGCTGGACAAGTACACACAGATAGAACAGTACGTCAAAAGTGGACAATTAAAGATGACTCTCTTGTCCAGTACTACTGTCAAGGGTTTAAGTGTGGCAGTCATCAAGGGGCACTATTACAGGTAATGAAACGTATTGTGTAGCGAGATGTCTTGTGACGGAAGTATGTAAAGAAACTTTTTGCTGGCGTCAGCTCAGGGATTGCTTGTCATTTGTAACCAAATTTAATTCAGTTCTTAACATTTTCTTAATATATGATCTGTTGTCTGAGAAGAAAAAATCAAAACTTAGGGCCATTTATGCCTGCAAAATCATGCGGTCTCAATAATGCTGTGTAGGCTAAGAAGTAGCACTGGTCATAAAAACTGAGCTGGTGATGTGGTATTTTAGTTTCCTTTATTTTCAAAAAGAAAAGTCACCTGATGCCTGATTTAATGGGTTGAGGTTCTTTTTTACCCAGCTTCACTTGCTGTTATTTTGTGGCCTCACCACAATCACATTTTTTTTCTATCACCAATTCATCTACAGTATGATTCTTTAGAAAGTCACAGGTCTGGCTATTTTTTCCTATAATTGATGCCTTCGATTCATTCGCATGGTGCTTCTCATTCCCAACAAACTTAAAACCAATAATATGGTGAAGAAATTTCTAGATTCACGAATCAGCAAAGATGAGCATCGTTAAAACGCACCTTTCACCTGTATACTCGGATACTATGTTTTTATTCCTCTTGTGTATCTTTTTCAGTCTGTGTCCAACCAGTGCCCCCCTTACCACCACAATAGTAGTGTCCACCACCAGTGATCCAACCACGCCCGTTCCACCTGTTGTCATAGTGAAGGGGAAGACTGTAGAGACAGTCAAGCCGGTGACTTCTACTACTACCACTCTGCCAACTCTCCCAGTGTTTACCCAGACTACAGCCACAGAGCGTGTGACTACTGATGTAAGGTTCTACATTATTATGCCAATGCTTGCTGCCCTAGGTGTCAAGACAAACTATTTGTTAGGTTCCTTCATTGCTATTCTTGTTGACGATACTATTCACTTACTGGTTGTAATTCATACATCAGTTATCAACAATTTTTATTCTTTTTGTTCCTGTTCATCATGATAGTGTTATGGTATTTTTTATGGTTACATGGTCGGTACGACAGGACTCTGTATTAAACTGTAGCATTTTTGAAAAGTAAACTAGGCTAACCTAAGTATTCCCTCTCAATTTATCCAGGAGACTTCGTATTGTAAAGCTTACAGTTACATAACATGTCCATCAGCGTTCCCCACAAGTCTTCATGTACTTAAGGTCATTGTGACTAAATGGACAACTAACAACTAACAACTAATGACAACTAACTTTAAGTTATATGATGCAAAGACATGTACTAGTTAGTCAACAAGGGGCCTTAACTGCACCTTCTCGTTGTGGTAGAATTGATTAATGTGTAGCCCTATTGTACCTTACCCAAACCCCTAGAAACACTGCAATGCACCGTGGTCGCCCCGGGGACTGCTCTTGTTTGACATATTATCACTTGATAATTACTTATCACTTCTACTTAGTGTTGAGATCACAATTTAATATCTGTGTGCTTGTGTGATGGTATATTCCTTATGGTAGGTATTGGAATCTGTTATATTTAATAGAATTGCTTCGCTAAAGAAGGTTCTGTTCCATACATGTATCTTCTGTTTTAGGCGTCACATGCAACAGTGTCTACAACAGAAAGAATTACAACATCTGTTGCCACGGTAACCACTGACCCTGTCCCTGTGTCATTTACTGCTGATTTGGTAGGTGAAATAGCATAACTTTCACTGAACTTAGAAATATGTCTGCTCAGTCAGAGAGCATTTAAAATAAAAAATGAGAAATGGCATTTATAGGGCCGTCCCTAAACTTTGTCCAGCCCTTTAAGTATTGAGGTCGAGACCCACTCATGATATCATAGGACCTGTTGGTGTAGCCATCCTATATCAAAAACAAACTATTGAATTAGACCATTATTTCTTTGTATGTTCTGTGTATCCTTCAATAAACATATATCACAGTGAATTAGACCATTTACAGTGATATGAAAACAGTCGTCACATCCTCCTTAACTCACATTGGAAGCAATTTTTGGGCTTGGGGACCACTCACATTTAAGTGCTTGAGTCCAGAAGCATGGGACTTAAGTTAGGACTTTAATTGGAAATGTTGACTTATGGTTCCACTTCGCAATGTGTGAACTCTTAAGTTTTGTCATTTTTTCTTAACACATTGCAGTTTACAAGGCAGTCGAGACCAATTTTGAAGTTGTACGTGATTTGAATCAGAAAGCACAATGCATGTTTAACCCTTTCAACACCGCAGACCGCTTAAGCGGTCTCTGAAACTTACCTCCATTCAACACCGTGGACCGCTTTATCGGTCTCACGATATGCCGAACTTCCAAGCAACAGAATATTTGATTGGTTGATTAGGGGAATTCTTTTGTGTACGTCACAAATTTAAATATAGCCTTACCTTCATTTCTAACAGCTTTTCTGATTCGTTGCTGAGAGGTAACGTGAGTTATTGAAGGGGTTTTCCAAGAATTTAGATCGATGACTCGCGAAAACAAAATGTCGGCCGACGGCGATTCAGACGTAGACTTTTCAAATGACGAAATTGGCAATAATTTGTATACTTTTTACTTAATTAATATACAAGATAACCCAAAAAGGAATTCTTATAAATCTGGCCAGATTTTGTTGACTATTACGACAAAGAAGTTGAATTACATGGCTTTGAACCGGAGGAAAACTTTGCAGGTCGCGAATTTCGCAATTGGGTCAAACAAACGCCGTTGAACTTCGACATCTTCGCAAATTTTCTGAACATGTGGAGTCTTCTAGAGTTTACGATGGTTACGATAAGCAAGTTGAGTACTTTAAAAATTTCTATATTGATGAAATATTCGGTGAAATTGTCAGGGTAATTAATTTGAACGCCCAAAGGAAGCGCGAGTCACAACCGGAAGTGGACAAATTTGAATCGTTGAACTTAACGATCGCCTAATTTAAGTCACTTTATGGACTTCAAATGTAAATAGAAGATGTGAAATGTGATTAAAAACGTATCTTAAGAAATTTTACTGAAGAATATTCACGACACTGTTACTCATAAATCATTTTTATTCTTTAAACGATACATTGAATTGGCAAATTGGCAAACAAACACCGGCATTTCAGGTGTTACTTACCTGCATCACATGAGAGAGTGGGATTTTTTAATTTTGGTGAATTTGTAGATAAAGTTCATTCTGTTCTCTACATTTTGGTGTATTACACTTTGAAATTCAATGATAAATGGATTGTTTATGGAATTTTGAAAACAAGCACATCAGTTCAGCCCATGTGTACTAAGTTACTTGGGGTTCAGGGACACAATGGCCGACAGTTACTTGGAGGTGAAAGAGTTAAAGTAGGTTTCTTTCAGATGCCATCTGTGATTTTAATGCTAAAAATGTCATTTTCTCTCTATTTCACCAGAAAACCATGTGCAAGTCTTTCCAAGCATCAGTCGAGCCTGTCACTAGAACCACAACTCTCATTGTTTACAATGCCTCCGACCTGACTAATGCATCATTGCGTAACTTGACCAGCCAATCAAATGTCTCCGTCTGTGCTGTCACCATGGAGACGTGCAGCCTGTGTGGCCAGGTGCCACAGAGTAGCTGCGAACCAGTGACAAGAAATCCAGCAGTATTGTCAAAGGACAAAAATAAGATCAGAGTAAGTGTTTTAATAGTTACTGAAAATCATAATTAGAAGATCAGATGAAAATAGTGCGTGATTAATAAAATGTAGACCTCGAATTGAGCCATCCAGGAATGTTCGTGATATTAAAGTTGAAACTGGTCTGCTGGGTTACCTTTTTGATTTCCTAGACTTCAGAAACATCTCATCACCTTTGATGGGATGTTGACTGTGATGAATCGTGGGAACTCTGGTCACGTGTGATGTTTAAACTGGCCTCCTATAAAATCTGGAACAAGAGTGTAGGGGCAGTTTCGAGATCAAAGGTGACCAGATTTCCCACGATTCATCACAGTCAAAGACGAGATGTTTCTAAAGATCTATTGAGAAATCAAAAAAGGTAATACAACGGACCAGTCTCAACTTTAATATCATGAATCAATAGAAAATGGCCGCATCGACATGTACCTGGTGGAGATGCTGATAAAAAATGGCGCGTCTTTGTTATTTGAATTCATTGACAATATGTTGTTTTACATGGACGCATTTGTGGGCTAGATGTTTGCAGGAATGTATTTTTATACACACTGGGACCATTGTCTTGCAAGCGCCCTCGGTGAATTCTCAACAAGAGAAAACACATGATTTGAAATTTCACCAGCACCCAATGAGAATTGAACATCAGCTGTTTCCTTTGCTTCACACTGATGGCAGCAATACATGGCACGTTTGCAGTTTTACTGATAATTAATAGTAATGCCAGCATTTCTTTTACTTATCAGAGTTTTGCCTTACAGAGGTGGACGTATTAATCCTGTAAGACATTATTACCATACTTATCGACACCATTCATGTTTTCACGCGTTTTGAAATTAAGGACGTAACCTTTAGTTGTAGGAAATAATGGCTTTTCTGTGTTTGAAATTTCAGATTGTATTGATAGTATGTTATATATTTTGTGTTTGTTTTATTATTATTACTATTATCATCACTAGTACTGTAATAAGGTGTGATTCGTTAGTTCAGAGCGTAACGCAGAAGTGAAAGGCACGACTTACGAACTGCCTTGATAAGATGGAACAGGGCTTGGAATTTTCCTCATTTCAGGATTTCCTCTTTTTTAGTTTAGATTTCCTCTTATTTGATTTCCAGTTATCTCTTTTTTGTCTTTTTTATCATGCTTTTGACTTTGATCATGCAAAAACATTCATTTCAGTTAAATCTTACAACACAAATATTTCTTTCACACCAGCCTTTTTATTTGTGAAACAATACATCCTCTTTTTTGTTGTTGGTCATTCCAAGCCCTGGTAATTGACCTACCTCACCAACTGGATTCACTCTCATTCCATTGCCTTGCCACACAGCCTGTCAATCCTGGCAATCCTGAATCCCTGAGCGGAGGTCCTGATGACAAGACTGGTCTGTCTAACTCCGAGAAGATAGGCATTGGTATAGCTGTACCTCTGGGTATACTCGCAGCACTGTCGGCACTGGGCCTGCTTTGTAAGTTGCCGGTGGTTTTATTTTTTAAATGTCATATCAATTGGAGTCCTTCAGAATGCAATGGGGGGCTGATCAGGTGGGACAGGTGACTATTATCGCCACCTGGCTGTACAAGGAGATAGTACTTTTTCTTTGCAGTTTTTAATAAATAGCAGCCTTTCGCTTGCTGCTTTCACCAGAAGTCAATTGGTTTCCATGACGTGTTCTTGCTTTCACATTATGAAAGTTTGTAGGAAATTTGCGACTTATTTATTCAGTTATTCCATGTAAACCTCATGGCAAAACATGGAAAAGCAGTAAGCCGATCGTGCCAATAGAGGGCACAGCTGGCTAATTATGTTTCAATAGCGTAGCTAGTATCCATGATCTTTAAACCTGAGTAATATTGACATAGTTTCAATTATATTTCCAAATATTGTTTTGGTTATGGTAAAAGTACTGCATTTTGGGACAAAAATAATTTCTAAAACTGCCATATTTTTTTTCAGACTTACCCCGTTGCTGCAAATACTAAAAAAAATACCAAATGTTGTTTGGTATAGCTACACCATGCAAAACATGGTAAAAGCAAAATTTAAATTTTCCTGAAAAGTTAATTTGATTAAGCATTATAACAAAACGAAATTTAACCTGTCTGCCAAATTGTGTCCCAAACTGAAGAATTTTAACCATATTGCAACAATTATGCGTCATGTGCATCATGGCCGCTATAGCCATCCATACTTTTGCTCCTTTCAACAGTTTTCCTGTGTCGTAAGAAGAAGCCCAAGAAGACCAGTCTCCGTCCTCGCAGCGTGGCTCCCATTGAGCCGTTCAATCCTAACATCTACCAGGCGTCCATAGGTGATGACCTTAGCCATGAGTTTGCAGCCAAAGGGGCTGAACTGGACCGTTTCAAGGATCCTAATGCTGTGTATGGACGGTTGGCCAATTCACCAACGTTTGATCGAGCTCGACCAGGTAGCGGCCATAGCACCTCTAGCACTCTGAGCTGGGAGAGTAACCGATCATATGGACGACCTTTGGTGACAGGTCACAAGTAGAGGTCACCCACAGAGGTCACTGGGAGCATTTGATTTTCTTTACCAATATACTTTTCTGCAGACTTTCCGTTTTGTAGTTAATTTACTTCCACATTTTTGACTTTCAATGGAAATACACTTACAGTAAGGGTATAAATCAATGCAATGTTAACGTTGAATTTCTGTTTTTTGATAATGAATGTGGTGTTAGGCAGGCAGCTCACATTCCATAGACTTTGCTGTAAAAAGTTCATAATTTTGTCTTCTGCTGGCAGGGACAATGGTCAGGGTAAATGTTTCAGTGTTTAGCAAAAGTCTGGTAAAGACAAAGTTCATATCTTTCTAATTTAGATGGTTTGCAAGCTTGAAATGTCTGTTAAAGTTTAGGGACATCTGTTATTCTTAAAAACGATGTGTTGGTACTGAGACACTTTATACCATGAAATTTTAGTGTCTTTATAGTCCTTCAAAAAGTGCTGGAATAAATTATAATAAATTATAATATACTTACATAAAGTTATGTAGGGCCTTATTGACAAGTCTGTGTAAATGTTTTCTGAGAGCAGGAAGCCTGTAGAATTTGATTTCGGCCTTCATATGAATCTGCTGTTGATAGCCTTCATTCAAACATGATCATGTGAAGCCGATCAGCCATTTCTGAGACGATGTTGCAAATTTAGTCAAATTCGACAGTTTTATAGGGTCAGGGGGCCATGACTTTCCAGTAAAATTTATCAAAAAAAAAATTTATCAGGGCTTGGAATTTTCCGCGGAAACGCGGATTTCCGCTTTTTTCAAATGTGCTTTCCGCTATTTTTATAATATTTCCGCGTAAAAAAATCGGATTTGATATAAAATTTCCGCGGCAAATTCCTTTCTTACCGCGGCGTTGCAGACGACGTTCACCTCGAAAAGCGGAAGTTGCTCTTTATGTTCGGAGGAACGTAAATTGTCAACATTGCCGGGGCATCTGGGGTAGAGTGGTGTGATTTTCAATGGCGTCTCGTGTTATTGTTAAGCGCGGCGACAAATACTACCGCTCTGCAGCCAAAAATGTGTGGGTTGGGAGTAGACGGGCGAGCTAAAAGGACGCAGACGCATGCTACTGATGGTGGTAACAATTTTTTTTTTTTAGTCCGCCCGATTTTTGTCGGGGAAAGGTTCACATCGACCAGTTCTAGGCTGGTTATCGGGCGATGATTTGGGACGTAAAAGTTTCAAAGTTTCCGCATTTTTTGTCATTGGTCATTCCAAGCCCTGATTTATAGCAAATCAACAATATCTATGTCATGACCAAATTTCGTTCAAATATTATGGATGAAATTTCGAAAACCTTGTTACAGTTTTTAAGTTATATTTTTGTTTTATGCAACTTTTGATTTTTTCGTGAAAAACATTAAAGTCCTGTTTTGATAGCCCCTCATGCAAAAGTGGAACATTATAAAAACAATCCCTGTTTTTGGAGAATAGTACACAAAGCATAGTGTCTAAAAGTTTCATATGAATACGATTAGCCATCTATGTTACATGATGTTGCAAATTCAGCCAAATTTGGACATTTGTGTAGGGTCCTTCATAACCTTAGGGCAAACAATTGATACTTCAATAGGGTTTGGCTAAAACTTTCATGTGCTTTCTGTAATGTGTGGTGATGTCTCATAAAGACTGACATGATCTTGTCAAACTTTCCAGCCCAGTAATACAATGGTAAGGGGACTGGGATAAAACTCTGCAGGTTGGCATGAATCTAAGAAAACTTTCACCCAAAATTTCGGACATGGTAAATTTTTTCATCGTTTAGATGATTCTTGAATTATGCTTGGCCAGAAGTGCCTATTTCTAAGATTTGGTCCAAACTCTGGCCTTGAGCAAAGTAGTTAAATTGTTTCACTGGCCCAAACTGCAGAATTTTTACTCTAAATAAAAAGAGATTGTTGTTAATGTATTCGAGGTGTCTTTAATTTGCACGTGGTGTCACATGTTTGGTGATTGATAGTTTAGAGGATAACAGGCTGGAAGTCAGATCTTTGGTTAAGATTAATGTATAAGTTACAGCATCGTTGGTGTTTTCCCTTGGTAGCAAGACTCTGTAGCATGGTAATTTCAGTAATATTGTTGGAGTTTGATCAAGTTGCTTCGCCAGTTAAACAAGTGATGCTTACACTGTGATGTCAGAATGCAATTTAATTTTTTTTTGCTTTAGGCATCTGTGGTTTGTTAAAAACAAACTTTTGCCCTTGTTTCAGTATTTTGGACTAAAGTGGTTATCCACCATTTTGCCATCTAAAAGCAGTAAGTTGGGATATTAATTCAATGATCCAATTTAGGCCTGGAATTTTTTCTAGATTTTACTGACTTATTTCAGAAAGCTTCCTATGTTTAGTGTTAATCGGTCAGTTAAAACCTTACATGCTAGTCATGAATTTGAGCTTTCGGTAGAGTTGTTTATTTGTAATTGGGATTTTCAGGATCGTTTTGAAATAAATGATTTTGGTGTGAAGTTGTTGTTTTTATTTCCATAGCTGTATTTTTAAAAATCTGTGTTACTCAGTTTTCTTGCAAGATTAACTCATCCTGATATTTAAAAAATATTTATACAATTTAGTTTGTTTTAATTTTGTAACGATCCATCATGTAATAAAAGTTAACATGCAAACACAGAAAGATACGCGTAGGTGGATTCGAAGGAGTTTGCACCCCATTTCTCACTTGACTTTAGTTTTCAAATTGTTGACTTGGACCTCTTTTTAAAAATCCTTAATCCGACCCCCCCCTTTAAAAATCCTGGATCTGCCCCCGGTATGAAGTTTTTGCACTCAGAAGTCCAAATCTTCGCAAAAGTCATTATGAAAAATTACGTGCGCGTGTGCACGGGCGTTAGTCTGCTTAATATGGCCACATCTATATTGCACGGACGTATCAACTTGATCATCTAAGTCAAAATTTGTCCCGAAATCGGAACAACATACCTCTGGTGTACAGCGGACAGGTCGCCGGCGTGGGCTGACGAAATTGAACTAAAAACAAATCCTGTCACCATGGAAATAGTTGATAACTATAGATGAACGCATCGCCATCTTCAGTTTATGAAACTTATTCGACACCGTTATCGAGTGTACGTGACCGTGCTTTTTCTTAAACGATTTTCAGTCATGCCGTGGTTATCCAGCCGAGTTATTATAAGATGTGTGAAAAACTTTCAACAAAGTTCAAATTTATACACTAGCGATGGAGTCCTAGAAAAATAGCCGGGGTCTGCCTGGACATGAAGGAGAACCTGCACGGTCTATTTGTAAAGCAACAAATGTAATTCTGATTTTTACGGCCAAACTTCGCGCCGTTGAGCTAGTGTTCATGGCGAAAGGAATGGGGTGGGTGCAGGGCCGCGGTGTTGTTAAATGGACGCTGCAACTCAGGTGTAGACAGTTGCGACCTGGAGTTAACTCAGCAGTATGCAAGCGGGCCAAGCTGCTGTCGCTATTCCTTGCACCCATTATATCTAAAATTGTAACAAGAATCTCGTCCCCTTTTTCGAAAATACAATCGGAATATTGTCTCGTGAAGACCTCGAAAAACGCCAGCTTACCACCGTCTAATGCTATTAGCATAAAGTCCAGGATATCCTTTAAATGTCGGGTTTTATTTATACAAAAGTAACTGTTAGAAGCCAAACATGACTTCAAGATGACTCAGTGTCACAGCGAGCACTATTTTTCCCACTTGACCAAGTGGTCATCGGCAGGGTTCAAGAAGTCCTTCCCACTTGTGTCCGTTATGTTCGTGCACTCGGCCACGGCGGTGTTGGGAACCTGCGAACATAAATTATGCACTGATCAACATCCCCTTACCCTACGGTAACAGTCATGTTTTAGTCACGTATTAGTCTCGTGTAAAAATTCATTTTAGTCATAACTAAATGTGACTAAATTAAGTTTGTCCATGAGAAATTTGGATGAGTTTAGTCACATTTTAGTCAGTTCGTTTGCGTAACTGGGACGTGACTAAAGTCATGACTAAAAAGCCTGGTACTCTAGTCATTAAACGTCCTAGTCAATGACTAACGCTCTAGTCCCCGACCAGAATTTCAGGCTGTTTAGTCACGTTCCAATTATACAAATGAACTGACTAGAGCACTAGTCAATGACTCAGTGGCGGCTCTAGGATACCATAAGGGGGGAGGGGCAACACGTTGCCTAGGAGAATTGGGCCAAGCGCGATTGTACGTCGTGCACAGGCGGCCCGGAAGATGCGGGGACCTGGGACGGACCTTCGGAGAATCTATCGGTGGACTAAAAAAAAACGGGAACACGATTTCGCCGCGATCTGGGGTCTGAGCCCCCCC
>NMRA01000123.1:743885-854375 GCA_002633005.1 Phoronis australis | reverse complement strand
CCCTTAATCCGCCTATCTAGTCAGATTAGAGATGTAGTCAGCGACTAGACCTCTAGTCACTGACTAATGACTTCGTCATGACTAGATCGAGGTTTAGTCAGCATAATTTTTTCCATGAACAGCATCGATACGCTAACTGGAAGTGATTGATGATTGTGCCATAGAGGTATAAATTTGGGTGTTGCAAGCTGTTTGGAAGGTGTACAATACAGATTTGGCCCAAACCACATAACAATTACAGCCGATTTCATAAAGGTGGTTTAAAGTTAAACCTCGTTTTAAACTGGACTTAGACCAAGTTTAAAGATAATCTGCATTTCATAAAGATGGCTTAGCTTTTAGACCAGTGGTCTAGTAAAACCTGGTTTAACTCCAGTTTAGACCTGGTCTAAGTCAGTTTTCATTTTACCAACGGGTCTTTATTTCTTAGACCTGTATTAAGCACGAAATTACCGACTACGGGGTACCAGTGTAAGGTTGAAGGGGGTAGTGATGTGGAGGAACCAGACAAAAGTTTGGCGAAGTCGAATTACTTTGTGCGCCCTCTCTAATTCTGTTTAATTTCCTACGGCTAAGTAAAGGTTTCAAAACGGGGGGTGAGATAAAATTGTTCTCAGGAGGTGTAGCTGGTGTCGACGGGAAAGGGATTTAAGTGGAGGTAAAATGGGTGTTGATTGGAGAAAGAGCAGTTGAAAATTGGTATCGACCTTGAGGGGGGGGGGACTGAGTGGTGAAAGAGGCGAACTTGATGACTACAGGGGGTAGGTTAGTGTACCGCTCGCATTTGTGTGTGTCACCTTCCCTCCTGCACCTCTGTCTAGCCTCTAGACTCGAGTAAATGTTGTCTGAAACCTTTTATAGTGTCTATATATACACCAACATCACAGCAGGCTTACAGGCTCTGGGCGATAATGAGTACATCCCGGTACGCATTGACAGTGTGGCATGTTGACTGACACGTAAACAAAAGCAACCAACAACCAACACAACCGAGGTAGAACAATGACTGACTCGTGAACTCTCACAGTCAGACTATATGAACAGAAATTGGCGCGAAATTCTTGCCTCCCAAAACGTCACTTCCGTGGTAGAGAACGAATAATTAAATAAGTTACGAAAAGCTGTAATTAAGTGAAAAATATGTCTGGGATAATCAAAGAAATTTTTTTCTAAAAATGACATGAAAAAGGTTGTCTTCGTCTTTAAAGACGCACGTTATAGGTCATACCCGAAGTCTTCCTATAGTGATGTGTAAAAACTGAAACACGATATGATGATGTTTAACTACAGGACCAATTGGCAAGCAAAGTTTTGCCGTACCAGTAGGCGTCAAAAACCCAGGGCGGTCAAATGTTAGGCAGAACAGGCTTAGTTAGGAAGACCTACTTTGAAGAACTATTGCAGGTGAAGAATGTCTTATTTCAAAAGCATTTACCTTTTCAACTGGAAGGAACTTCTGACTCCCCCAGAACGTAGACACATCACAGAATGCAGAGGCAGGCAGGTTGGTCATGCGTGTAAATGCGCATAAAAATGCCCATCGTCGGACGGGACTTTCGTTACTTCCGCTCCGGTGCAGCACGTTCGAATGGAAGAAGAGTGCGTCACCTAGGGGACATAATAAGCAATTCCAAATGACGCTGTGTTAATGCCCAGAAATAACCCTATATCGTTCTAGCTCTCGGACAGAAAATGACTTCTGAGGGAAAAATGTAGGCGGACTCAGTGGTGGGCAGGGGTTCCGGGCCCTCCCCTACAGGTATGACTTAGAACAGTAAATGAACGCCGCCGGCATCCCGTTTCCAGAGCTCACGCGGACTTTTTTCTTCCAAAACCGTGGCCCCCCACACCCCCTTTGCTGAAACCTAGATTCATCATTGATTTTGGTGCCCCTTTGAAGGGTCACTCGCTCATAAACGGAATCGAATAATTTAATCAATTCATCTTGCAAATTACTCAATGATTCAGGTTTCCACGGAAATAAAAGTCCCAATGTCCAACCCGCACTCGGAGAAACTTAGTGTGATGACAAGAACTTTGAACCATAAACAGACAACTAACGAGACACCGCGATCCACCGGAGACATGTCTGAGTAGTACGTACATTATGTAAAGCGTAGGTTAAGTAAGGATTGCTTAGAAACCCGAACCTTAAACACTGGGCAAACTTGACTGCCTCATCACGTCAAAAGCTTAATTTATTCAACACTTGAGACGTAATTAATGCGCGATAGTCACAGTGATGACATACTTGTCAGTATGCAGTGAATACTTTTTCTGGATCGGCTGTGGATCCAGAAATGATGTACACAGAAGGTACTTTTCTTAAGCAAGAACTTGGCAATTAAACAACTTATACAAAATTACATTAATTCGGATTTCTAGTCGACTCGATAACTGAAGTGGAACACTGGTAGAAACGCTCGTGGATAGTCTTTTGAAAAATTCTGGAAAGTGAACCTACCAGGCTGCATCTCAACGTTCACCAACGGAAGTATTTTCTCCAGTTCTTTCACGTGCACGGGTTCAGCTTGCCTCTGGGAACCTACGTACACGTGATCTAGACGGCCACATTTGTGGGAGCTCTTTAAGACCTTAAGGATGCAAATTTCAAACCACATGTGATAAATTTATCAATATTCAATGATAAACAAGCACAAGACTTAGATGAAGACACCAGCGAGTTTTGAGTACCATTTGGATGAGAACTCATTCTTAAAAGGTAAAGTCTAAAGGTGACCCCATATTGGTTGGAATCTTCGAGTTGAATAGTGACGCTTTGCCTGTGCTGCCCCCTGTTGTCAGTGAGTTGTCGGAGTGCATTTATTCCAAGTGTTGTGGTCAAAAGCATTTCAAAAAGTCTGTGACTACCTTAAGCCCAATGTCTGACGTCAACAGGCCACTGTCTGACGTCAACAGGCCACAGTCTGACGTCAACAGACCACAGTCTGACGTCAACAGACAACTGACTGCATTGGATATGTTGCAGTGTAAACTCATTTGAATAGCCCTAATTTAAAATGTCCAAAGTCTCATGACAATCAAAATAATTCCAAGAATACTAGCTATGCATTTTCTTTTACCACACAACACTATGCAAAACAGGGCGTACAAAAATTGTATCCCTCACTAAGTGAAGCACTTAACGGTCACGTACAAACCTGTAAACACCCGTTTCTCGTAGTGCATGGATCGAGCGATACGAATACGGTTAACATGTCTGGGTTCAGGAATCCATTGTCGTACCAGTACCTGTGGAATTTTGATTATGGAAATCATTGCACGCCCTAACACTGTGGCGGATCTAAGGAGGGGAGTTTAACCCCTCAGGAGTCACGCCAGCACAATAAGCGCCAACTTACCGGCGCGTGACTATTGAGACTTGGTTCCCCCTAGTAAACAAAGTCGTAGATCCGCCGTTAACACGTTTGTTTGATATTACCGGTATCAATGCCTTTATATTTTGTTCTAATAAAATCAGACGGTGATGTTTGTGTCAGTTATGTAGATAACATTACGGCGTTTCCCCGTTGCTCCCAACTTGTTAGATTCTATAGCCCAATAACAAGTTGGGAAGTTTACCCCTGTAGCCAATATCTTACACGACTGATTAACTCCGTTCTGGCATTTAGGGTTGGAGGGCCAGCTCTCTTTTGTTCGATAACTGCTCTAATTTCCAGTTAGGAACGTATCTACCCTGACTGGGCTGTGCTGTTAAAAATAAAAGTTAAGTTATAACATATTTCAACATAAACCAATAGCATTTCTGAAATCTTCGTCAAATGGTGATCATGTTTTGTTTTTGAATCGCCAAAATCGCCCAACTGCAACCGAAGTTACAATCTATTCTTTCCGAATCCCACCAATTCACTCTGAGTTTGACTGTGTTCACACGTGGTTTGTGATAAGCCTGGTAGATAATTGGCCTGCTTGTTGTCATAACAGACAAAAGAGTGTGCTTGGCAATCAACAAAGAAGCTAGATGTTATCTCACGTTCAGAACTCCCTACGTCTGGTAAAGTCACTGAACGGGAAAACGCTGTCACGAACTATTTCTGCCTTGCACGTGCGAGGTCACTAAAGGAAGGCATTGCAGAAGAGGCGAACTTCCATTTTCTGGGCATGTATCGAAATCTTTGACGAAAGTTATTTTCTCGCGCCGATAAATTAGATTCGACTGTCTGAGTTAAAATCGTTGAATCATTGCTCAGTTTACTTGTGTTTATCTCCACGATTACGCCCCGTTAATATGGACGAAGTGAAAGTTCTACGATTGGTGTGTCAATGTTAAGGTTCTTCAGAGCTGTTTGCAATTTGAACAATAAAAGGAATATTTTTGAAGGCCTTCGGGCTGGCAAAGTACACCAATGTTTGCCGTCTACTGTTTCGTGCACCTTTCTATATACGAACATGTATGTTCACGTGTCACGTTATTCAAGCATGTGTTGGATGCGGGGGTTGGAGGGGACAGATTGGTTGGGTCGTTTGAATGAGCAGATATTTTACGCCTATCCGATACGGGGGATTCTTAATCTCCAATTTAACTGTAGCAGGGAACACGACATCTTTCATTTTCACTGCCGCAAATGGTCTTAATCAAATAAAGACAGCTCGATAGCACCTTATATCACTTCCAACCAACACATGGCATGACCCCCGCGCCACCGTACAAATAAAAAAATAAAATCCGGTCTTTGCCTTCTGATCAAGGAAACGTCACTCACCCGTAGTCTTGATGCCACACGTGCTGCCCTCCCACGGCTGCGTCTTTCATCATCATCTTAGTGTGGAAATGGGACACCCTTCCGCCAAGGAGCTAAAATATGAAGGCATCATGACACAACAGTGATACGACGAAAACTGAAACGGCGACCGCCCGTGGCTACACCCTGCGAGTCAGTTGGCGCTGAGATCTACCCAGCGTAAGGAAATATTGCGTAACGTATTTCTGCTCTGGGTTACACGGAAACCGTTTCAACTATAGTTTAACGAACAATTGTAAACGGTTTTACACAAATTTATCATTTTGAAATTTCAAAAGTGTTTGAAGTTCCCAGTATTCAGTGCCCTGTGATACATGTATACGTAGCAAAATTAACAGCTTTGTCAGTTCGAGACCACCACCTCAGTGCTACTACGCTCGACGAGTATCCGACAAATCGTCTCGTGCAGCAAACAGTGCTTGGATTTTTAATTGTGAGTCGCAGCATAATTTGATGTCGCCATTTTTGGAAAAAAAAAACGCCGTGCACGTTTTATTGGAAATTTGCACTCGTAAACGTATTTAAGAATAAACTGACGCTACAAAACCTGTTCCGACGTAGAGGCCACTTTCTCGCAACGTGCCACCATTCCCGTGATGTCATTACCGGGATACTTCCATAGGCACATTCTGACTTTCTTTCCACATCCATCATCGAGCTGCAATAGCGTACGTATCAACAAAACAACGTCACTTGTTCATAAGCAATAAGTCGCCACATCATCAACCGGAAATATAAACGATCCTGGTTGATGATGTTCATCTCACACAACAAACACTGGGAAGCTCACCAAGCACTGAAATTGCGTTCTGTTAACTGAATGGTAAATGTTTGATGAAGAGTTCAGTCAAATTTTCCGTACTAAGCCTACATGAATTGCAGACAAAAATTTATTTAAAAAATCCACTAACCCGATACTCTAGCTAATGTTGGAGCAGAGAACTATCCAGTTCCTAAGTTGGCAACAGCTTCGGCGCATAAATATAAAGCGTAGTTTTGTGGCACATATTGTCGCCCGGGCGTTCTGGGCATTCGGCACATATTGTCGAACCCAATTGCCCGTGTGTGACAATATATGCTGTCACATTGTGATGATACATGAGGAGGCTTTCGTTACAGTTTTGTTGTTATTGTTTAATTCTAAATCAAGCTCTTTGGGTTCAAAACATTAATTTATCATGCTCATCCGCCCCTGAATTGTTGCTAAATGAGGCGGCAACTTTAATCATGAGGCAATGCGTGTGCGCCATTTTCAAATTGTAAGTTTAGGTTGGACAACTTCAAAAAAAAAATAAAATGTAGACGGTACTGATATTCTTTTTGGTAAAGGAAACCAAGTAATTTTCTAAAACACCCACATGGCGCACGGGTAGATATTTTGGCAATTATACTACTAAATTTTATCGAGTTTCGAAAAACCAGCCCCTTGGCTGGAAACGGCTGCTTGGTGGTTCTGCGCTGGATTACAAGTTCTCTGTAGTCGGGACTGAGATCACTTCTATCGGCTTCCTGAAGCTCAGTGGTCTAGTGGTTGGAGTGCTTTACTGACAACTGGAAGGTGCCAGATTCAACTCCCTATGCACCAGAAAAAACAGTCCAAGTGGTCATCATGAGTGAATCAGATATCCGTGCTCGTTCTTCGAAGAACGCTATTAACGACCGTAGAAACCAAAGATTTTATAATTACATAAGCTTGGGACGTAGTATCTTTGGTAAAAACTGACCGACCGTAACGGCGTACCAATGTGAAGGTTAGATGATGTGGAAATAGACCACTAGATGTTATAGAAACGATGTTGAACAAGCTGAGACAGACGGTATATAGACCACGTGTAACTGCAAGTGGTTCAAGTGGATGTTGAGCGGGTGGCTTGTGTCCTTACACATACCGCACACAGGTGGATAGTTGCCAATAAAGCTATTAGGCCACGCCTTAGTTACTGCTACCCACAAACTCCAAGCGACTACGGTAGAAGTCCATTGCAAGCGTTTTACGCTACAGATACGTTTTGATAATGTTTCATGAAGCTGTTGCCATATAGACCCGTATTATCAAAATGGGATCTAGTTAACTCACCATGGAAACAGCGGTATATCCAATATACCAAGCTTTTGTGACCATTCATAGATTAAGCGTGCCATTGACACGCTAACCATAAGTCACAATCACACAAGTGTCTGCTGGATCTAATCAAACACATAGGACACTGTGTGTGCAATAGTAGGTTCACCTTGAACGCCCATGTTCTGCGACAAGATAAGGTGATCCGACAAGCTGTATGATAGCGCAAAATTAGCGTGAAACTACTTCTACACAACTGGACGGCATTTGAAAGTTTTGTATTGTCATCTCCGAGATGGTCTAGCTAGTGTAAGAGTCTTGCGTGACGTTTTTGTACGTCACGTTGACATCCACTGTCACACTTCCACGCTTAATTGTTAATTCTCATTAGATACTGGCAAATGAAATAAAATGAAATAAAATACACCTATGAAACGTTACCAAGGTGAATTTCTTCCACAGGCTCTCGATAACTTATATATGTATTGCTGAAACCCTTACTCGATGTATCGTGCATGAACTTGAGTATGTTCGAAGATCTGATGATTTATCCTGGCGCATATTCATCTAATCGTGAAGTTTACTACATGCTTTTATCTGCAGGGAACACGCATTTTTCCTTTGATCTGCATTCCAAGTGCTCCCAATTGCATTGTAAACCATTTTTCGTTCACAACCAATGTTTGTGAGACTAAGATGGCAGACTATAGTTGCATTTGTGTGTCCCTGCGACCTGATTGGCTGGTTTCGCTTGACTGACACGTCGGAACTATCCATTGCAGTAAAGGTAAAATGGAATTGCTGGAATGGAGTATAGAATACTGTGCCTTGACACATAAACTGTGCGTAGCAACTGGTCCGTATTTCTTGAATATTCCCCAACAAAACACGGAACTTACGAATCTAAATTCACGTAAATCTAAGAACATACCTTGTAAGCGTACTTTGCTATGCCGTCGTCATTTTCTACAGCCTCGCGAAGTTTCGTCATTTCATTTTGGTCGAACAGCTCCCTAACGTGACCAGAATAATCACAGTTAAGCGCAACTTAAAAGATGCCGTGTGCAGTCTGTCTATTGATGCGCAAGTGTTGTGTTTTTTCGGGAAGCGGATAAGTTCATGTCTTACTCCGCCAACCATATTCATTCTCACGTTCCCGGGGGGGGTTCTCAGGCTCTTCCAAACCAACATCAGACTTTGGGTAAATGAGAAAAAATACACGGTACCCCCAGTGCTGTACTGGTAAGTTATAGGCAAGTACTGAGGCGTCCAGATCCCATCGTATCGCCTAGAGCGCCGCATTTTAAAGGTATTTTGAACTCGCAGAACCCTGACTCAAGTTTTTGACGGTGGGTAGGCGCTACGTTAAAAAGCAAAAAGGTGGTTGTCGGGGGCTACGCCTACGTGCGCCTACGCCCCACTACAGCACTGGGTACCCCGATGTAAAACCGAATGCAAAACCCTAGACAATAGTCTCACTCCTCTCCCCCACACCCGTCTCTTCGTTCGTTTGCTCTCCTTAGCTATACTAGTGACTTCGTCACTTCTTTCAGTTACTCCCCCGAGGTGCTACCACCGCCAGAATCATACCCAACCGAGACAGCACTTGATAAGGCAAAATGCCCACCAGAATTGGTGCTCGTCCTTACAACCCCTCCAAAGGAAGGGGGGGGGCTAAAGTCGTTGCACCTTGCTCAACGATTATGTCCGAGTAGAGTTTAATTAATATATTAAGCGTACCTGATGAGCACATAACCATTTTCCTCGAAGGCAGCTTTTACGGCTGGAGTGACCTCGAATGAATCGTTGTACACCAACACTGTTAACAGAGTGCAGCATGCATTAGCACAGGTACGACTGCTAGTTGGCTACTTTTTTAGAGATAATTATAACTTTCGTCCTTGGAAAACGCGTCTACTGTTTATTGAAATAGCAACGAAACCATCGACAGCTGACACTGTCATATTCAACGACCCTGAATAAATAGAAATTTACAATGCAGGAAAGACTAACGCTTGCGATACAAATAATGAAGAATTTTTAAGACGAACCTGACTCGTCCTTGGTCTCCATCGGTGCAGAGAATTGGGTCGACTGAAATCGAGGGCTATCACTATGATGATACAATCGTTCATAGTTTCAATGCATAGGGGTTGCTTTCTGATAACACAGGAAGTGGGTAACCTTGAGTCCAATCAGACCTGGATTTGTTTGACATCTAGGGCAAAGGTTTACTCACAATCACAAACTAGAAGACAGCTCCTTGGGTAACCTTGACTTAGGGGATAGATACCACCTAATACTTCAAAGCGTCAGAGGTAAAACCTACGTGGGGATTGTGAAATATGTGGCTCATTGCAGGCAGGGAGTGTTGAAGCTCGTGATATCCGGTAGGGGGAGAATGGTTACGGTTACGTAGGACCTTATTGACAAGTATTCGTATTTAGTCAAATATTTACAAAACTGTAGATTTAACTCATTGAAATTACGTATTTCCTGAAAGTAGAAAGCCTGTAGACTTGAACTTTTGCCTTTTTACAATCGGCCACTAAGTGAGTCACGTGATAACGTCTTTTCAATAAAATTAAGGAAAAAAGGAAGATACGAATTTTATGTAATATTAATGCTCAAGGTGATATCCAAAAAACGCTTTTACGTTTTCGCTTCTCATGTTTTATGCAACGTTAGATTTTTTCGTGGAAGCCACGAAAGCCCAATTTTGATAGCACCTCGTGCAAACGTGGAACATTTTAAAAACTATTCCTCAAAACGTGTCGAACAACAATGCATGAAGTAGCCGAATGTTTCTTGTGAATCCGACCACCCATTTCTGCGATATGATGTTCCGAATTAGGATATTTTTCGAAGGGGTCCCACATAACCTAAAGGAAAAACGCAACACATCCACCTGCAGCTGATTAATTCGGTACAGCATTTTATTCTTTTAATATGAATTTGAAGAGGATAAATAAAGCAAAGGGCCTACTAAACCGAAAGGGACGCACTACGAGTATATTTCGACGGTGTCGGTGCACGTGCAGTAAATTTCATACTTTATCAGGTTTACCTGAGAATTTTGCTAAGGTCTTGAAAAGTAAGAAGTTACGAGACATCTCACGAGCCAAGGCGGCCACCGTACGGAATTGTGCGCTTTGCAATATCTGTTTGTTTGACATAAATATGCATAATTCGCCGAATAGACCAAAAAATCACTGATGTTGACATTTGAGATCGATTGTTGCTGCATTAGCTTATTTTGACAATGTCAAAACTTGATCAAGCCAGGGTGTACTTTGGGAGTATTAGTGAATATCTCGGGTTGACTGACCTTAGTGACATCCAGAGGGACCATCTTTTAGACTAGATTTCTTAATCCTTTATCCAAAAATGCTGTTACGATTCTCATTCTTTGGTGACGTTCAAGTAATCAATAAACTATTACAAGCCGCAAGCCTACTGTTTTATACTTTTGTTTTTGAGATTTGGCAAATAGATGGTTTGGTCATTTATTTCACGTTCACATCATTAACTCCAGAGAAACCTCTGACATTGGCTAATTTGTACTTATCTGTGTTCGATTTAACGTTGTGAAGTTTTATTAAATTGATCAAAATTTGGCTGAGAAATAAACACAACTAAGTGAAACTAATGGGAATACGACATATGGCAAAGAGACACACATAATCGAAACTAGAATCTTAAGTGGTGGGGTTAGAACGCTGAATTGTGGGACTGAATTCATGAATTCATTGTTTCCATAAGACATAGTGAAGATTTTTCGTCACAAGTGCAAGTAATGTTTTTCGGTTTACGGGGACCAGCTCTTGTTGCATCTCAACGTTTTTTTAGCGGAACTTGGTGGTTTCTCAAGACCTCTTACGCGCGCGGTTTCTGCTTGCTCCTCTGGTCACCAATATACAAGCGACTCATCCGGCCGCGCTGTGGGAACCATCAGAACACTAACGATACATCAAAAGTTAGAACATGTGCTGAAATATTGTGTCAGTATGCATAGTTAAGAAATTTGAGGTATTGTTGACATTTTCACCGTAGGTTCAGTACTGATCCATCAAAAACACAAGTAATAAGAAACCACGGGTCTGTTTTATGAATACCGAATTCAGAGTTAAAACAAACATTTGGTCTTACACTCCCCCTTCGTAATTGATAACAAGAGCAACCCGGGGAGTTGAAATGCGCCCACGAATACATCGCAAATGGCGTGCTTTTAGGGTTATTTATTTGTGTCATAAAAAATGGCCACTAGGTGGCGGAAAAACGTGCAATCCATCCAAAACGGAAACATGCAGTCGCGGGGTTGTCGCTCATTCTTCTTTCTCCCGCCTAACCACCGCCAGCTTCCGGAAATTTCGGAAGCTGTGACTGCCGAACTTTTCGTGAGAATAGGCTTAGGTAAGGAATGTCCCAAAAATCAGGAGCCCGCTCTCCGAGTCTAACGGCCGGGGAAGGTTGACGGGCTGAGCTAGGGTGCCAACTATTTAGTCAATGCTAGATCTGCCTCCCGTTCAGTAACGCTAGGACCTCGCTAGTAAAAGGCAAGACTTCGCGAGATTACGTGAGATATTGCCGTGCATTTTGAATGAGAACACGTGACTTTGACTAGGTTTTAGCTAGGTCCTAGCGTAGGTCCTAGCGTCTACTGAACGCACGCCTGGTTGTATGTGGACTTTGTCTTGAGAAGTTCCGTTGTTCAGTGGTCGGGGCACTTAACATGTAATTTTTAAACACGTTTTCGCATGCTTAACAACCCAAGCTACATATAGGCTACAAGTCAGTGATCATAGTCCCCTAATTCAGATCCTTGATCCGACCATTGAAGCGGCAGCTCAACACAGCAGTAACCCATAAAATGATTGCTGCACGCTAAAGATTCTAACAATGTTCTTTGGCACTTGGGAAACGTGGGAAAACTACTTAATTCAATCGTTCTTAATTTCTGAAGACCATCTCCATCTCAAATCAACTCTCAATTGAATAATAACGACCGAAGTTCTTGATCAGAAGGCAAGTTGAGACGAACCTGCCGTCCTTGACATTCATCAGACAGAGTGCAAAGTACTAGGTCGACTGAAGTCGAGTAATAAAAACATTATGTATACACGCAAGGCACGCAAGTTATTTTCAATACTGCCAAGCTGTAAATTAGTTTAAGATCAAGCCTTCAAGTTCAATAAAAAATACAAATCTTAGAGTACTTAAGACAGCTAAACTTAAAATACTTAACATCAATGACCTAAACCTCTCAGTATGTTAGTCCAGTGTTAACATCCCCGGTATGCTATTATTCCTCCGTCACATAGTATCATTGGCGTCCGTGAGTCTCTTTAAAATATAATAGGCAGGCTGCTAAACAATTGGTTTAGTGCGGAAGCGTAAGTTGAACATTTAGGCATTTGTTACAAGTGGCTAACATAGAAATCAATAGAACACAGGCGACAACTGAATCAGTGGTCCATTGATGGTCCTTAGTCACGTATCATTGCTTTACGGTTGTCGGACAACTCTACGCATATTATATTGATTAGCCTCTAGATAGAAAATACTGCCGCAGAGCACAAGTTGGTAAGCATAGTTGCATATCCTATCGTTTCAAAAATACTTACCCTTGCTTACGTGCAGTTTTTCAAAAGCGCACGAAACACGAGACCTTAGCCGGATTCAGTTGATGCGGGCAGGTGATTTCCTAATCGATGAGTTCATGTTTCAAAATTACTTGGAATAGACGCTAGAACCAACTTTACATTTCTTGGGTTTATCAATCTAGTTCCTTCCTCATGTTAGAAATTATTTCAAGGCTTCAGAACAACAGACAGGTGGTTATTGCTTCACACCAGCTCAAGTTTCTTTCCACGCCGGCTTAGTTTTAGTCACCGCACGCCACGGTGGAATGGGTTCCACGAGAACTCCAGGTGATATATTGTAACTAAAGTCATTAAATAAAGAATAAAGACATTGCTTTGAAAGAATACACCTGGGAACAGACTTGATATTTTTGACTTTTAGTCGGGACATGTTGCAGCTGCTTGACAGTAAACTTAAGGTGCGTCTCAATAGTCCGAAGGTTCGTTGGTCCGAACATTCGATAGTCCAAATTATTTTTATGAAGTGTTAGGAAAAAAACAATTCTGTAGTCCGAATTTTAAAAATTCCGAATTTTCAATAATCCGAAGGTTTTACAAATCGACTGCAGAACCTTCGGACTACAGACAAGCACCCCAGTAAGTTAGTGTTCGGACTACAGACATGCACCCCAGTAAGTTAATAACCTTCCTACTACAGACATGCACCCCAGTAAGTTAACAACCTTCCTACTACAGACATGCACCCCAGTAAGTCAATAACCTCCCGACTACAGACATGCACCCCAGTAAGTTAATAACCTTCCACCCCAGTAAGTTAATAACCTTCCTACTACAAACAAGCACCCCAGTAAGTTAATGTTCGGACTACAGACATGAACCCCAGTAAGTCAATAACCTTCCGACTACAGACATGCACCCCAGTAAGTTAATAACCTTCCTACTACAGACATGCATCCCAGTAAGTCAATAACCTTCCTACTACAGACATGCACCCCAGTAAGTCAATAAACTTCCTACTACAGACATGCACCCCAGTAAGTCAATAAACTTCCTACTAAAGACATGCACCTCAGTAAGTTAACAAGCCTTTCCAGTCTACTAAAACTGAAAGATGCCTTTTGTGCAGTAGTTCTTCCTTGCACTCCTCTTTTAAATACTCTGTCAACATTTAATTATCAGTGACTTCCACCTAGACCAGTATGTTGGTTTCAGATCGCTTAGATGTGATGGTGACCGAGACCGTTCATTAATCAAGGTGACGTCCGACTGTGGTCGTGACGTGCTGGTGGCAGTGATAAAGTAATGGCTTGCCTTCAAGACTACCCTGGGATCGAATCACGATGAGGTCTGCACAAGGTTAAATTAAAAAGTTTTTAAAAGGATTAAAAGCGGCTTTAATGTAGCAGCGGTCAATGTCAAGGCATGGGCGGTCAATTGACTCCGAAATATGAGTTTATAACTAAAATCTTTCCGAATCATATCGCGGTAAAATATTTGTATTCTATGTCCTGAATGCACTACCGTAGTACAAATTCGCCAATGTTCCAGTCTGCATAACCTGATCTAAGGTCACCAGCACTTCTACATTCCCCAGGGAGGTCATGTTTACAACTGGTCTTTACATTTCCCAGCGATCCGTGTCAATGTTGAAAACCCAGCTTCATGACATGAACATGTGTCGGCGACAATGGAGTCCACAGTTCGCCAGATATGGTCCAGTCCGGTGGAGCTCAAAGAAAATTTGTGGGGTCCAGAGGACAGGGCTGCACATCTAAATTACATGGCCGGGAACCCTGAAGAAGAAGATGATGACACGTTGCTTATTATAACATGGATCCGATGTCATTAGACAAGCTGTTGGATGTATGGGAATCCGATTACGGATCACTACGCATTTTATCGATGCCACATTGATCAAAATGTGGATCCTTTCACTTTAAATATATGATCGCTTTTTAAAACCTATCTTTATTACTCCCCCGAATGTCCCATGTTTTATGTTGTGATGGTCACCAAAAATTCAGTGTGAAATTTAAACACTTTTCTTGATTTCTTTGGTTGTCTTGTGGTCGGAATGTAGTTCACGTGTTATTTCTTTGGTTATAAATTGCCTCCAATTTTTATCTTCTTTAAAATTGTCTATTTTTTGACCCACGGCGCATAATGTAAATTTAACATAAATGGTAGGGTCCGTGGGGACTTGCCGTGACATGCTGCCCACTACGGTCGCGAACTATACGTAACATTTTTTGTATCTAAATATTTACCCGTTGAAAAAGAAAATTTTCTGTCTGTGATAGGATTAATTATATTTCCGTTACCAACAAGAAAACGTTTCATGAATTTATTTGGGCAGATTACTAACCCTGAAATTACGAATTCGAAAATGGCGCATGCAGGCATTGCCGGTACAAGCGATCTCGCTTTACTTGGCATCGAACAACTCGTCAATCTTCATAAGTCGTCACTTTTTCTTGGTCCTGATTACAAGTCCATTCATTTACATCCTTAAGTTCGCGGATAAATCATCCTACTTTGGTTGTCGTTTTCGCTTTGCTCGTCATTCAAATGCGCAATCTGTATTGACATTTACATACAAAATTTTCCATTTAAGTCGTCACCAATGGACTTGTGTTGTCATGCGTATTCGGGACAAGTATGGTAGAGACAGCATGAGCTCATGCAAAGTAGCACTCGTTGTAATAAATAATGTTACTGTGAGCTGTCCATCAAAGTCAGACTGCACACCTACACAAGAATTTTAAAGATTGTAGTCTTCATAACACAGTCTCCTTTTGTTAACCTCTCAAGTATTGAATTAAACAAACCCTGCGTTTGCACGAGACCTTTGCATTCCTGGACTTTCTTGTTTTTTGGAATTATACGTCACATACACTTCTTTCCCCGGCCCAATCACATCATTGCACGTAAAAGGTTTCGGTTGTAAAATGTAACCGTAAAGAATAATCTTTTTCACATCATCAATCAAAGAACAAACATGTTAAGCCGAGCTCATAGATGCACCTCGTCGATTTGAGTGTGCATAAAACCAATACATGTGTACAACTGCAAGGGAGCGGCACTCTGAAACAAGTCGCGATTGGCAACAACTTACCATAAAGCCTCGTAATTGTTAGCCTGCGCCTAATTTCTGAGCTTAGGTGCATGTGCCTTAATTACTTACAGAAGGAATTGAATAAATAACCTAAGGTATATGATCCACTGTTTCCAGGGGGTCTACGGATCGCAACCCGGGTTGCTGTTGGGTTCATTCTACTTACGCTAGCTGCAACATGTCCATAACTTTATAGACCAACTGGCAAAAGATGGAAATCTGTTTCACATGAATACGCCTTCGCTGTCAAATATAACTTTTGCTTTAAACCGCTTACCTTTGCAAAAGGAGTTGTCAACTTGTTCCAAGCTAGATTAGAAGTGGTTCATGTGCTTGTTGAAGATGCATAGTCTCATTAAACTGTGAATATGCAAATGAAGTAGTAATTTACAAACAACCCTGGGTTCTCCAGTGTGCCGGAAACCATCCGAGAACCAGTTACCATTACAATCTCGCGAAAGTCTCGTTTTGCGAAACTATTTTTAGGTAAATGAGTATGGTATTCCGTCGCTATCCTAATAAAAAAGGCACATTTTTATTATTTGTTTATTTCACTAGCAAATAACGATTGCGTAATGTTTGGAATTACTAGGATTTTCTAATACATTCACACCTGTTTTAAGTGTATCAGTTGTGGTGTTTTCTTTCAAGTCGCAGTTTATTTACAGATTGTTGCTATTCCTGATTATACTTGTTCACACAGCTCTCGAGGAAGTCACTAGGTGGCGCTTGCTATGAATTTAAATATTCACGGTTTTAATGAGACACGGCATTTTTAAGAGCTCCTTATTTAGTGTTTGAGACTATGTCCAGTGTATAGAATGACCCGCCGTGTCAAGTCAGCTTATCGCTCGAGTTCGCCTGGCGCCGCATGGTGTCGAGCACAAACGAACTGTCCGTTCTTTCCAAACCCACAAACTACTTCTAACCTGAAGCAAAAATTTTAAACCCGGCAGATACCCGTCAAAATGGTAGGCTGTCATTGAAGACAATCTCCCTCCCGGCTTCACAGACTACAATGACGCCGTGCCCTTTAAAAGGGTGTCTTTCTTATAGTTGTTGAATTTTTAATTGGTAAACTTAGAAATTCAATAAAACTTTGAGAAGGTCGAAGAACGTTTTCACAACCACTTTCTCCCGCAGAAGCGACTCCATCATTTGATCTGTGATCCAATCTACTCTTATTGAAGTCATCACGTTGAGTTTTTCATTGCAGAAGCCTTGATTAAATTTCAGCAATTACTGTTTGAGAATGCATGTAAGCTGATCAAAGATCATTCTTCTTTACGATGTATATAACATCAAAAAAATTCGGTTTAATTTAAATTAGGCGTCTTCATTCTTGCCAAACTCGGGTCCAGCAGTTTTAGTTATCTTTTACTAGCTGTAGTTATAAATTCACCAACTATAATTCAGTTGTTACTAAATCAGTTAAATTCTCTTATTAACGGCATTCCGTTTCTCACGAGCGGCGTTCTTTTCTCCCGAACAATTGTAGTTCTCTGAGTCGTGAGTCAACTAGGCCTACTTCTTCCATGACTCTCGGTTGATTTATTCCACGATAATAGAAGGCTTTTTTGCATGAGCAAAACCAAACTTGACATAAAACTAACTTTAGAAAGACATGAATTTGAACAAAATTTTCTTGAAATACCACAACAGATCGTTTTGAATATCTAGGTGAGTTGGAGTTTGGCACTGAGTTTTACCGTCTTGCGAAATTTCTAGCGAATCTTACAAAATAGCGGATTAGGACGCCTGCATGCGCGCACCCAGGAAGGGGGGGGGCTCGGGGGTCTCGAACGGGCCCCCCTTTGGCGAAGTCCGCCTCTGAGGACCAAAAAGTTCGAGAAAACGAGACAAAAGACCACAGGAATCCGGCGCGAGTGCACAATTCACAGGTCTGAACCTAGTACCCCGTTTTTCTGCTACGATAATGCCGAACAATCATGAGCGTGAAATGAGGTCCCTAACTGAACATCAAAATAAGAGATATGACGAACACATGCATTTTGTAATGATTCTTTTTTGTTATAGCATGAAGAGGCGACAACAGGAAGTAGGGTGCTTAACGTCTGGGAAGAGAACTCTGTTTAAGGACATGGAAAATCTATTGCGATTTCACAAAGCGGTTACTAAGAAACGATTCGACTTTAGTGAGAAATGAATTGCGATTGATGAGAAAAAAAAACAGCAACTCTTAAGCATTTGGCGTCAATGCTAGATGGTATGGGAACCCCACGTGCGGGCCGTAGGGGGAGAAAATTTACCCTGTTTCTAAAGTTCTCTGTTAGTCATTGCTGTGTCAAAAGTCCTCTTTCACTCTTTCGTACCAAGTCACAGAACACTAACTGAATCATTTCACCTGTGCTCCATGTAGCAGGTGTTAAGTTGAAGTGCCGTGGCCCTGGTATTTGGCATGCCTAGCGAGGGCCCGGGGATCTGGCTTTGTTTGCTCGTAATACTACCTCTCGGCCAAAACTCGCCAAATCTCCAGAATTCATCATGTGAAACAAAGAATTTATTTAAATATTGGAAGCTTGTCCGCTACCAGCGCTGTCGTTGCTCCTCAGGTACAGGGCTAGACGAGTAACCCGAATTTCTGATACAGAGTTGGGAATAGGGTAAAGAGAACAAAGTCGTTGCAAGATCTGTTTCAGTGATATGGTTTATTTACTTTGGGACTACATCAGCCTCCCGTTCAGTAACGCTAGGACCTCGCTAAAAAGCAAGACTTCGCGAGATTACGTGAGATATTACCGTGCATTTTAAATGAGAGCACGTGACTTTGACTAGGTTTTAGCTAGGTCCTAGCGTAGGTCCTAGCGTCTATTGAACGCACGCCAGGTTTCACATAATGGCGAGGTCAAATATTGATTAAATTTTGAAACGCATCACAAAAATAGACAAGTGAAACAAATGAAATCAACTTTTATTGTTTACCATGGCAATATTGCAATAAAGCTCAAAATTTAGAAGTTTAAAAATTTTGTTCACACTATGTTCGGAATGGAGTTAAAAAACACGCTTCACGCGCTTATTCTTTGTTAGTTCATTTGAAATGGTCACCTGAGCAAATTATGGAGTGGATGAGGAGTGACTACAGTCAAAACGCTGCATCAATCAATTCGTGGAATAACCCCTTCGCACCCGTAGACCCTAATTCGTGCTTATTTAGTGTTGAAGCTGTCTCGTGTGTCCCCTGACAATTAGTACGACACCCGAGAACATTGCGAATCCAACTTGATGTGACCTCCGTGTTACGCCACTTGAGTGCAAAACAACTATTTCACTCTACAAATCGTCGACATGTGGTTTTTGAAGTTCCACGGGCATCGAATTGATTATACGCATGCCAGGCGTTTTTGACCTACATTATGGAATTTAAGCATAAACTGAAACCACAAATTATCCAAACTTTCAAAACCAAATGGTAGACATGGGAATTTTATGACCGCTTTTGTTTCAAAACGATTTTTTGATTTGGCCCTTAATGTTGTAGCTGATACAAGTCGCATACATGTCGACAGACTATAATTCAGAGACATTCAAAAATGTTGACTTAAATCTTGTGGGCCATTTGCCAAAGGCGTGTGGCTTAGACTTTTATATTGGGTCATACCAGTGGATGGTTGTTTGGGGGTTAATTGGGAGGTGTGCATTACGATTTTGGCTGCGTATCTTTATCATACTGGCTCGAGATCTTTGTGGGCTTGGGGAGAATTTAGGATTCGTTACTAAGCCCGTTCAGCCCTTTTGCAAAAATTTTGAGAAATGAAATTGCACATTTTTTTCTGAAAGCTGTAGTGCTCGAGTTAGCAGGGCTACATATTGGTTGGAGGAGCTCGGACCACAAATTTGTGTATTTTGGTTCTAGTTTGGAGTGAGATCAGGCTCGATGAAAGTGGGGAAACCCTTTGAATTTATTGAAAAAGGATTAGAGGGTAGACCTTGATGTCGGCTACAGGAATATGCCTAATCTAGGAGAGTAGTAAGAAGGTCCAACCAATATATACTTTCAAAAAAGGGGCTGATGCCGACGACGTTGTTTTAGTTGGTCGTGTTCATAGGACGACGGGAACCCCGTCCCCCTGAACCCACCTATGCTTATCAAGGGGCTTACAATGCTATGATTTTAGCATCGACGCGCGTAGGGCTCCAGCAAAAGTAGTCGGAAGAACGTTGCCACAGAAGATCACGAAATAGTAAGTCGTAGGAAATATTGAAATCATTGCCTGTCATGTTAGTTATAATCCAATTGACAAAGGCCGGCGATATTAATCTAGTTGATTACTGGGCTACCGATAATTACGATAATAAAGAATTCACCCCAGTGAATGTAAGGATATGGTTCGCACATGTTGCTAACTACGGAAGCGGAATGCACAAACAAGGGCTTTGTGTGACCTGACAACCCTGTATTGTTTTACAAGTAGACTCGTCCGCTGACCAGGCTGTTGGTCGCGGCATCAGGCAGCGTCTCACAGCAGAAGCGGACGCAAAACCAGTTGCAAGGGTTGTCTCATTCTTAGGAATTTCGGTCTTCAAAACACACCCATCATGTCTGATATGGAAAAAGTAGAAGGGAAAGAAATGACAGAGGTGAAAATTGAAGAACCGAAAGCCGAGGAAAGTAAAGACGGAAATGACGCCGCTAAAGATGAAAAAGCAAAACCAGCGCCCAAGAAAGCTCCCAAGGAGAGAAAACCCTATGAACCGCCGTGTGATATCATCAATAGGGATCCGACCAACATGAATGAACACGTGAAGGTAAGTCTTCAGTTTCTGCTTATTTGCACGGAATTTTACGAATTAACGGAAAACAGGGCGTGGTCGTGGTCGAGCGTCGAACTCTTCGAAACCCTTTAGCTTGATGAACTGATCAATCCAAATTGCTTAATTCTAATGTAACATCATAAGACATAGGCGATGCAATCACTTGAACATAGGGTTTCTGCAGAAGGCATTTAGTTATATTAATTGTGGACATGTAGAAAATATCAAAAACTAATTTCACGCGTTTCGTTCCGTTTTTGTGAATCGAACAAGGAGCATCTGTCCCGCAGTGCGTGTGCAATGTTTCTTGATTTTCTCTGAAAGTGCTTTATGGCTGATTGCTTTATTTTATTACGGTAATGCACAGCTAAGTTCGATACTTGAACAACGTACAACGTATGCAATCCAAGCAATTTATTTCAATTCATCTCCAGCCTGTGACTCGAGAGAGAACTGCGCCGGCGTACTTTATCAGGGCCTCGTATTCTTTTCTGTACATTTGCCAAACGGAATAAATAAAAATGTGTTTTCAGGGTTCAATGCACACTATAACTGGACTTCTGGGATATTTTGGACAAGCCCGCGGCACTATAATAGGATTTCCACTAGATGTAGTACTACGTAACTGAAACCATGTGTGCACAGCGCGCGCTAGACATCGCTGTGACTATAATTGCGTTTAAAGCATCCCGTTCTCGTTCTTCTCTGGCACATTTTCTGATTCACAGCAACGTCATGGCGTTCGTATGCTTTGTTTGAAATGAAATTGGCTACAAGAAATCGCCTGAAGCCCCGACGGCTACACTTCCTTGACGAACCAAAACTAATTCGCCGTGTTGAGCATGTTAAAATGGGCCTCGTCTGAAGGACTATATAACGTGCCCGTATTTTGAGAACCAGTTTGATGGCCATTATTCAGTGGAGAAAACTGGTTCTCAAAATTCGGGCATGTTTTATCAGACCATCACCTTAAATGGAACCGGCTTTATAACACTAAGCTAAAATTCGTTTTTTACAGAACTTGCATTTGTTGCTCTTTCAAACTGATCCCTGAAGTGCGAAGCGTAATAATGGGAAAGGGGCGTGGCTCTGCGGTAAAATGACATGTAATCCTGAAACAGTAGACTAGAACGATCGCAGTTCTTACAGGTTGTCGTTTCTGAAATTTAGTACACCTTCCTGTAATCGCAAGACGCCTAAGTGAAAATGAACTGCTACTACATTCATTCGGGGGCTTCAGGTTCAATTGGCATTACAGGTTGTTTACATACATGTTTTTCAAATCAAATCATCGAAGCCCAGCACCTTTTGAACGAATGTCAAAGACCTTGTTCTGCAGCTGAGCTTTAAATCTAGAGTGCACACGATGTCATAAATCAAAAGTTATGCTTGGTGCATTTTCATTTCTTTCCAGTCCAGTGCATTTTTGGCTCAGAAGACCGCTTAAAGATGCATTTCTATCTAGTTAAAATCGACAATTGAACCGAGTAATCTTATGCACACGACGTTTGACACTGACCAAAAAACCCCGGAAAATACCATGATTAGGCGAGATCTCAAGAGACTTCTGTTGCACTCGAGACACAGCATAAAGTATTTGACGCTAGATTTTTTAATTAAAAACTCATACAATCAAATACTGTTCGACAGAGGTGTTATAAATAAACGATGATTTGTCGTAGAAACTCACCTTGTTCCTGGACGTTCAAGAACAGATTAGTGGTCGATTCGATAGACTGGTCCGCGCGATGTAACAGTGATCGGCCTCTTCTGACACGAGACGCTAAAACAGAAAATAACAACACGTATGCCAGGTTCTCGAGATACGAGATAGGTTATAACTGTCCTCTCTAGCCACCAAACTGCGATGCTGGGAGTGAACAACTAGGTGATTCCACAGTAGTTGTCCCCTACCCACAAAATACCGCGTAATTCATTTCCACTACACTATAACGAGGAGACACTGCCGCATCTTCGCTATGAAGGGACACACATTTTAGACGCTTGAAATCCAGGGTTACCTCACCAGGAATATCTTATATAACTATTATTACAATTATGCAGTCAGAACATAGAAAAACAAGTTTGGTTCACATCACATAGCTCAAGTGGATTTTAATACAATAACGGAAGCCGTTTGGGCAAATTGCTTTAAGTGGATGAATAATATCGATCAAAACGGCATTTCCCCCATAATGAATTCAGACACTGCCACCATTTCCTGCAGCTTCAAAAAGGGCATGGTTTTAGATATTTTCCACACACTTCTGATTCTCGACACTTTCGAGCTAAACAGCGAATCTACATTTTCTTGCATTTTAACCACTACGTCGTCACATAAACACGACTGTATGCAAAGCCTGCATCTTGATCTTGCCCAATCACTCCGTTGTCGATAAAAACTGGTTAGCTTCCCACTGTTGATGATCGACACTAAAACTTTCTTCATTGTCTTGATAGCACCACGTCGACACCTTATCGAATCGTGACTCATTACGAATGAAGCCTTGTTCGTTCTCTATGGGTTTCTGTGGTTGTGTGCAGTAGCCGCGGTTACTGTAATTTCTAAATGTCAAGGACAGAAATTTGGCGAATGACTTGGGTAAACACTTGCGACGAACTGTCAATGGCCTGGGCACTGGCACAGCCCGATTTCTCTGCCCTGCTTACTAATTTGAACAGTGGTTCAAAATTCCGAAAATTCCTTTTGGGTCATCTTGGGTCAGGTTCAGGAACATCTGCTTGGCAGTTGGACGAATCTTAAGTGTCCTACTTATATTTGTAATAAACAAATGCGTTGACGAAGGAAAATAAACCAGTCGATAACCAGGCCATGTTTACAGAAGCCGCCAGCAAAGTTTCGGACTTGTTGCTACGGATGACATGGTCGTTAGGGAACTGGGGAATTTTTTGCTTGCATTTTTAAGACTTCTCCATGGGAGTCTTGTTATTTGACGGGTTTGTGTTCGGAATGCGATGGGCAACGAGGCTCAGTTGTTGTAAAAAGATATGGTATCACAACTGGTGCAATCAACAACTGATAAACCCAGTTGAAACAACAAATCATAGCTAATCCAGCTTGTAATTGTTGAACATGGTACTCATGGTTTTGCGGTTGAGTTTGCGGAGAGAAAGAGAAGGGAAGCCACTTGTCTGTATACAGGAAAGACGATAATCAGTTTCCCACTAAATAAATTCATCAGTTTACGTTGATGCTTTTAATTTATTTTGTTCTTCAAATGTAAATTCTTTCAAGTACCTACCTATCACCTATCCCATTCTGATTGATTAGTACACGGGCTTCCCTCTCCAAACATTATCAGGGGTTGGAAACGATTCCATGGTCGCGCCAGCGAATTCCATCTGCGATCCCCCGGGACAGCAGATACGACACCCGCGACCGACGGCCCTAACTTACACGCGCAGAAAGTTTGCCATACCTGGGAACCAAACTCCAGACATGAACTTCTTAGACCGTGTAAGAAATCAGTTTTGGATTGTGGTCAGTGGTATGCAACATTTTCGGAAAGCGTGTGAAGTTTCGGAATTCGTGTCTGGAATTTATGCTGCGGGCTTAGGGCTCAAGGGATCGCAGCTGGAATTGATAGCTGCGGTCATAGAATCGTTTCCACTCCCTGATTATGAATTCCATATTTTCTTTCTCGTGGATTTCGATTGCGCCCTTACAGTGCACGTCAGCTCTGATCACTCCCACGACGCCCTAATGTGTTCAAGGGTGATATTATTTGGCTTTCATCTAGTGGGCATGGTTTGCTTTTCAATCAATTAAAACCACTTCACCGAACTATGATGAAATAACAATTTGCCTTCCATACATCAGAGTATCGAGTTTCTTGACCCGAGGATCACTGCGTGGCGCACGCTGGTTGGTATTCATTTCATAAATTCGGCCTTTTGACCCTTATACAGAAACAAAGAATTGGTTATTTTTATCACGTCTGGCAAAAAAGGCATACTATAAATAAATAAACAAATAGATAAATAAATAAATAAATAAAACATTATTTTGTGGGAACACTGAAAGTTTTATCCAGGCATGGAAACCATGATAAGAATCATGGGCAATTAAAGATTCTTAAAGAACGCTTGAGCTTCTGAGCAGTTCTTTCTCTGAATGAATGGATGAACACTTCACGAAGAGCAGAATGGACTCCGTGCGGAAGTGACTTGACTTCGGCTCGATTAGCGTAGCATTTCTGAGATGAGTGCTATTTGGCAAAGATTATTTTGCGCATCCTGGACCATGGCAATTTTTGCCGTGCCACAGTTAAACATATAAAAAATGACAGCACGTGGTTACACTAGCTTTGGCGAGTATCTTGCGTCAGCGGAAAGAAGACCAGGGGCCCGTTCCAAGAAAATGACATAAGTTCATTTTTGACTTAAGTCTAAGATTTGTCTTAACTTCCAAACTTTGAAACTTCCAAGTCCTGTAAGTTCGCCAAACTTAAGACAAAACTTACGCCAAACACTTAAATCAAGCTTAAGATCTCTTTCTTGAAATAATTTGAGACAAATTTAACTTTAATTTTAAAATTTAGTAAAATTTAAGAATTGTCTTAGCTAAGTCAGTTTTGTTAGAACGAGCCTCAGGTCTCCCAGTTTAAAAGACTTTGGAAGAGGTTGACCAAGTCGCGCGTGCTTAAATTAGTTCATAGTTCATCCCACTTATTACTGTAAGATATTCGCCATCAGCCAAAATCAGCGAAGCACGAGATCACACTACCTTCACTCGCGAGATTTTTGTGTCTGCGGAACGTATCGCAGACCTGCGGAGACAGTAAACGTCATTAAAAAGACTATAAAAATATGTTTGACCTTTGCTTTGAAACGCTAAGCTAGAAGTGTCCTGTTTATGAACCAATTCATTGGTAGTCAACCCTGAAAACAATGGCATCTATTTAACCAATGTCGCATTTTTGGAAACAAAAATACTTCTGATTGCTTTCTTGCAATTTTTTTGGTTTTCGGTCACTTTTTAATTTTTGCGTTTGTGGTTTGAAGGCACCTATCAAGACGTTGAATCTAAACCTAGATAGCAGAGACAGCGGGACATTAATGGCAGGAATTAGGTTAGCACAACAAACACTCCGAACAAAAATGGGGAATCCATAAGGTTGGGTAGCATTTGCATGCATAGTTGCAATCCATCACCGTCAACGCTAACGGGGGTTGTCATACCACGGTAAATCTCGTGCAGCACGATCAATAACACGTGACAAATAACGAGTAGGAA
Source organism: Phoronis australis (assembly GCA_002633005.1). Taxonomy (NCBI): domain Eukaryota; kingdom Metazoa; phylum Phoronida; family Phoronidae; genus Phoronis; species Phoronis australis. The sequence continues at coordinate 828,799 of NMRA01000123.1, read as the reverse complement.
CCCACTAAGTGTGGTAGGCACACTCGTGCCCAACGCTACTCTTGGATAGGATGATGGGTGTGGTTTTTCCTTGTACTCTGAGAAAGATGAAACATGCCGTCCTTCAGGTTGGATTATCTCGAGTGAGACACATAACACGATCTTATGTGACGGCATCGAAGTAGTCTGTTGTTGCTACAGCAGCCATAAGTCAAAAAGGCATTCCTCAATTACCTTCCAAGTAATCGTAAAGTGCTCATTGCTGGACGGAAACATTTGGACTTTCCAACTGCTCGAAAGTTGATAAATGTCTGTTGTGACTTGCGACTGCTGTAACAACAGATTAAATCGATGCAGCCACACAAGATAGTGTTCTGTGACTCATTCGATTAGCAAGCCATCAATCATAATAGAACGATTCAAAATATTTTTTGCGCCAAATCTCTGGACCATTTTTCGACTATCGTTCTACTTAGGCTTTCACCCTGATGCACGCACACGGAATTCGATCTGCGTGTGTGAATGCATCATACTTGCTTAGTGCCCGGGGGTAGGACACTCGACAGTATGTTTATCAGTGCTGCTGGAAAATTAAGATACGTAACTATTAGAAAGTGGAATCGATAAAAGGGACCTATCTGGCCCCACTCCATGGATAAGTTAAAATTTCTTAAAATTTGTTCTAAAACCGCTTTCCTTTTGTGAGGTGAATTCCAGAAATTCGTATAAATGTTTCGGAAAGTATCTATTTAGTCCCATAAATCTGGAAGTTAGCGAAAGGTAAATGTCATGGTGTTATCAAAAATGCGCACATCTTTTACAACACTGTTGTAAATATCACGTACGGGTAATATAAAAATCCTAGGAAAAGTCATAGCTTCGTTGAGAATGAGAAATTGGGCTGGAAAACTTCAGCCATGTGAGTGCACGTCTCCCATATCATTTACATGGGATGTATCTGCCCCCCGGGACAGTGCAACTCCTCTAGAGATGGCACTGTGAACATGTGTAATGAATGTACAATTGGAGAAAGAACCTCGTGAACGGTGTTGCATTCTAAGCTGTTAGGAACTTCCGTTTCCGCCTGTCCCACACTCGTTTCGTCAATATATTTCAAGACGAATTCTAACGTTCAGCCTGAAAATGGTTGTGTGAAAACTAAATAAGTACTAGATATGAACAATATTATGTGTCTCTATAATTCATCATCCTTCCTGGAAATAAATCATATGCATTGCATGGGTTGAGACTTTAATCCAACTTTTACGCGGTTAACAACGACTTTCGGTGTAGCATCTGCAATTGGCATACAGAAATCAATAGTGCAACACATACACATTTCGCGGCACCTTTTACCGCCATTATCTATTACACAGTCGATCATTTCTTATTAGATGTTTGCCATCCACATCCAAATCGTGTAGCATGGCGATTATACTCTCGTTAAATCTACGGCTCATCACCGGCCACTAGACAATCTATATGGTAAACACTGATCCTGTCGACTTTGGAAATATCAGGTTCCGGTTAACAAAAATCGATAAATCCGGGTCACTTTTTCTAAGCTATTAAATATCAGTCTGCTTTATACAACGGATTGAGGTTTCTCGTGTAAGAGGTTTTCGATTTCAGTTTGCGGGTTGCATGTACTGTACGTATTGTATTTCCTGCAATTTTCAACTCAGTGGCAGCAGACTGGCGAATGGGACATGTTTTATCTCAGTCTGAATACGTCGGCCATGTTGCTCGAACATCCTCTGAAACAGAGGCTTATGAAAGCTCTAATAAAGTCGTATTAACATATGGAAAGATTGCGAACAGAAAGCAGTTCATCTACACTGGAGCGTTTGTGGGGCAAGTGTCCCACGTGGGTACCTGAGCTGCATTCCATACTGCATGTTCCTTACAAGAGAAACGATATCACATTAAACTTCACGAGACATCGACATTGACCCCTTTAATAGTGAGAGACGTCGTATACACAGTTGCAGCGCCAAAGGGTTCATAAACGAGTGCCTTTCTGCGCGTTAAAGTGTGCTTATTCAACGCGCACCGTTTGCTTGATTAACGCGTAGTATTAGTTATTCAACGCCGCGCTGAGATGGTTCTTAAACGAGTACCTTTCAGTTCTTATTTATTGCTTATTAAACACGTATTTTTTATCACCCAATCACATTCCTGTTCTTTAATCTCAAAATAGCGGAAGACTTTCTGCATACATGCAAAGAGTTTCTAACGAGATTGTGCTTCATCACGGACATGCTTCGTCTGTGCTGCCTCCTCGCGGTTGTACGTACCGACTATAAACTTGTCTTTGATTGGACTTGACGAATAACCAATATTCAGCGCGACGTTGATTATGCATTACTGCGCGTTAATTAAGCAACAACACGCATTGAAGAAGAGCATTTCAACCCACGGAATAGTACATTGTTATCAAAATTAACGCTAAGTATGATCTTATTACTGACAAAATAACTTTACCAAGAATAGTACACGTTGGTCTCCCTTTCAGAACGTACTTAGCTGACTTAACTTCTTTCCCGATCGTTCACTCCGGTCGCGCTCTATTTCAATCCTGGAAAGAAAACTGGATGCAGTCTCCTACTTTGTTACTATTTCTCAAGAAAATTCAATAATTAACGACGTTTTCAATCCATGCCCTTCGTCTCAGAATTACAGCTGCTACGCGCTCTGATTCTGAAGCTCATGATAACACTGTCAGACACATTCAGTCAGTAGCATCATTTCACGACGCCCACTGTTTGCCTCCGGAGCCACTATTGTTTACGGATTGCTGCTGCGCTGTCGATTCTCTCTTTTAGATAATTCCAAAGAAAACAGAACGAGTATCGTGAAATGTAACTACAACGCTTATAATAAAAGACATTATTTTGTCTCCGAAACGCCATACAGGCCTTCTTGTGACCCAAACGGTGTTTCTGCAATAGTTGAAGAACAGAAAAATATCACTTTTTATAGAAGTTACTATATGAATGGTCGAAACCCGCCATTTTCCGCGTGCAAATCCCAATAATGCGAGCACGTAACACAGCGTTATAAAAGCCCGTGTTCCGTCATTAAAACACTATTGTTGGTCCTTACCGAAATGAGATGGGTTTTTCCCTTGGAAGAAGTGGCTGTTAGTTTGTTATTGCTTGGCGAATAAAATGGCGTACTGTAAAAAAAAGTGAATTTGCAGAGCCGGGGAATTAAACAAACTGTTTCAAAGCATAACTGTACTTTATCAGGGAAGCAAATGCACTGGCGAAATACGAAAACTCAAATAATTCAACAGGCCTGTTCCTCACTCAAAGTAATGCATTTTCACCATTTTACATGGGCTTTGGATATTTTACGTCTGCCACCGCCCCATGTCAGTTGGCGACATTAGATTAGTATAGGCATGTGGTTGTAATTATCACGTTGCAGTATATCCACTGCGCTCAATTAATTTGTCCCTTGGGACAGTCCAGTATACCAATGCCGTTGACATGATGCCAGATTGCCTTATGTCTAACTTAGCGTCCTGTGGGGACACCATTGAGAAGATGCTGTTGCAAGAACTACTAGCCCACTTAGAGTCTTTATTGAATTTTCCCCAATACATGCAGCATTTCATGGCAAATTAACCTTGACCTGACTCGATACATGATGCTTTCTGAGCGATGTGGGAAAGCAATATTGTGAATTTTGAATGCATGAATGGTCGACTAACATGAAAATCGAGCAACGTTTGTGTTTTGAGTACAAATCTTGTCTATGCATATATGCAGCACTGTTCACGATACTAACATTTGCATGTACATGCAGTGGCGGATTTATAGGGAGGCCAAGGGGGCCATGCCCCCCCCTAAAATTGTCCCAGATTCCATTAGGCAGTTCGGGGGTGCAAATGTCTGACGGGCAAAATCCTGGCTAATATTCTAGCCTGGCCCCCCTAACTCAAAATCTTGGATCCGCCCCTGACATGTACAAGCAACTGAGAATAAAAGCGATACCGTTGCCACTGCCGCCTATTGGCAGCGTGTGGATACCATAACTCGCAAGCAGCTCAGTATGAACATGTGTGTACAACCATATGATATTGCACTGCTTGCTGTGAATCGTTCGTTTGGACTCTGTGGTTGTTAACTTAAAGTGTTCTTGTTTTTTGTTGTTGTAGGTTACTTTCCATGACGTCTTTGCCGAACCTGATAGCACTATCTTCAGCTTTGACAGAGTGTGGGGACTAAGTTATACGGTACGTATATGTCTCTTTTACCTCCATCACATTCACAAGTGCAGTGTAATGTTTTTGCACCCATATCCCATATTTTATTCATGAGGACGCGCGTGCACAAACACGCACTCGCTCACGGACACACACACACACGCGCGCACGCGCGCGCATCGCCATTTTTCAGCATTGACAATTTACTCTTAAAATATCAATAGCCCTCAACTACTCCTTTTAGTGAGTTGTAAATTTACAATAAGCTTACTGTCTTAGGACGCATAATGTTCACACCATGACGGCCACCAGCGCCATCGCGTCGTCATAACTAGTTTGTCACCATCGATCAGCGTAGTTACCCATCACCATCATCACCTGACAAGTCGCGTCACTATCACTACCACTATCGTTCCAATTCTAACTGCCACTACGACCATCATTTTCGTGATGATTGTCACCGTCAATACCATCTGACCGTAACTGCCACCGTTGACGACTCCACCATCAATGCTCTTTTTTAAGCTGGGACGTAAGACGGTTGCACAAAAGTGATGCCATTGTCAATGTCGAGGTCAAAATTTCAGTGTGCAAAAGGCATCAAAGACAAGACGCGCGTTCGCGAATACTTGCCTTTGTCCGAAAGTTCACGTACCCGCATGGTCATAGTAATTCTGTTCTTTTACAGGTCTTCACAGGAACCAAGCTGTGGTGCTATCGCATAACGTCTCTTCTGTGCGCCATCCCCCTGTCCGTCGTGTTCGGCATCTGGTTCGCTTGCCTCTCATTCTGTAACATCTGGCTATGGATGCCGTGTCTCAAGGGAATGGGTATCAAGCTCCTTTGCACTCGACGCATCTTTTCTGCCATGCTGGAGAGTTTCGTGGCGCCATGCTACGAGGCCATGGGAAAAATCTTCTCCAGTATCCGGGTCACGCTCAAAAACAACTGAGTATTTGGTTTGAGATTTTCTCACTCTTTTCTGCAGCAAGTGCCTCTTGTCTGGGCTGAAGACTGTTGTAGACGATTGTAAAAAGATTCCGTTGGATGTTAACTGTGGTGGCAAACTGAGTCATTTTATAAGTTACAGTAGACTATTTCGTTCTCGTTGGCTCTAGTTAAATATAGCGAATTAATTTATGATGCTATTTCCTCAATTGGTCCATGATCTGTTTTGGTTTCTGGAACTCGGCTGTGGGTGATACAAACCTCTGTTGTCGTCGCTGTTTTAGGAGCATTGTAACTATTATTAATATTATTATTATCATTAGTATTATTATTATTTAATATAACATTTTGAGCGGGCAAGGGACGATTAGAGGCAATTTATAGAACGGCTGAGTAATACTACTGTTAGGTGGCGCTGTGTCAGAGGAGGGTGATAATACACCTCCTTTTCGCGTAACATGGCCCAATGAATTTGTTTCCTATGCAGAGCGTTTCGCATTAAATTGTTCTATTCACGCTTCTTCAGGTTATCACAGCTTTCTCTAGACAATGGTGTGCGCTCTACGACCACTGTTTTAGCGAGATGTGTATTGTATTGTGTTTTATTTAAAATTTCTTATTTTTCTACTCTGTGTTTGCCTCTGGAAGTTTTAGTATAGATTAGGAATTGTAGTTTTTTTACATTATGTGAAGGCTTCCAATCTTGCCAAATTCAGTGAACCGCTGTGTGCCAAAATAAAAAGGAGTTATTGATTTTGTCGTCGCCGTAAGTGCCGTTTCAATGCACCATCTCGGGTGATCGCCGTTAAAGGGCATGATGTAATGGACGACTTGCAGTCTCGATGTGCACGCACATCGGGAAAGTTTTGACGATATGATGGATTCAAGACGACTGATGATCAGCTCGATGTAGGAAATTGTAAATTTCATGATAGGACACGATTAATGTTGATACGAATAATGCCCTGCACATGAATGCTGCGGCCTTATCGATAATACATGTATGTGTCAGTCTGTTAAATGAATAATAAATGACTATTGCATATAGAGAGCTTGTGTTCAAGTATGTATTTATTAAATAAGCTTATGGGGCTATCTGGTGGAATGTACAACGAAGCGTCTCAAGTGAAATGCACTTGAGACAATTTTTGCAATCTTGGTAAAAGGCATCCGGCCTTGAGTACTACTGTAACAGTTATTTTTAGCATTTTCACAAGTTACAATGTATCAATCACGAAATATAACGTGTTCATCTTAAAGATTTCATTACGTCCTGACACCAAATTTTGTCAGACTCGACTGTTCTTTGCCATTACATCGTTTTAAAGCAAAACTTGTGTCTAATGATTAGTTAAAGAGGCAGTATGCGTGCCAGTGGACCAGGACGGAATTTTATGCAAATGCACGCTACAGAGAAACTTACCCATAATCTGGGAAATTTTAGGGGGTGGGGAGTCATGGCCCTCTTGGCCCCCCTTTAAATCCGCCACTGGGGATGTGTCCACTTCATCAGCTGCGTCAATGAAAATGTTCTCCTTCTCGGACATGCAGTTTATGCAATTACAGACATTGAGTCGGGAGAATGAAAACGATGTTTAGAATAGATTGGTTAGATAGATTAAATTCAAGTAATTCGATGATCCTTGAAAAGAGCATTGACCACAAAACGGCTTCTCACGTATACGATTACTTCAAATATTGGAAAGGCGTAAGAGAACTTTTGGTGTTGAATGAAATGTATTTTGCCGAATTTAAACATGCATCAAAAATCAATTTCGTACAAGATAAGCTTATGAATGCCAAAAATCATCAAGGAATTAACCAACCTTCATTCGATTTTCGGCGTACGCATATAAACATGTAAATCAGAAGCTAGTGAGCCTGCATTAAGTCCATACCTTAAAAGCGTAATAAAACCTACCACTCGGTTTACTCAACCATTAATGGCAGTGAGCTTTTAATTTTTTGAATAAAAAACTAGCAAAAGTGGGGGAACCATGTCAGAGGTTCAAAGCAAGTGTGGGTATAACACCTACAATCAAAATAGCATATAATAATTACGGTTGGCGTTATTGTTGGATTAGTGCACCTAAGCATTTTAAAAATCACCCCCGATCAGAAAGTAACCCCCGGCCTTGCCATAAAGAAATTGTTCAATAGCCTGGCATATTTCAGACGGCAAAAGCAATATAAGATCAAATGAGCAATTATTAGCACACTACTAGCAAAAATTATCATGTTCAATCATTTCGTGCGTCGCCAATTCCCTCAAAGACTCGTCAAAGGAAACATCTTGATTCAATATAAAAACCTTTGAAATAATCATATATCATGGCATTTCTGGACATTAATTGTAGAAGATAAGACACAGGATGTCTGTATATCAGACTTAATTTGTTTCCAAAATTCCTTAGGATAATTCTTTGAATTTTTAAGGATTTCAATAAAACGGGGTTCATGAACTTTTTCTTTCTGTTTAAACACAGCGCAGAAAGCACTATTTTCACTTTATGTGCATTACGATAAAAGAGAGAAGATTTTTACGTAAAAGTTTTGATGGCCACATTCGATTCCAGTTTATCGCCCCACCAGGGGGCTGCCTTTTCGCCAAGTTCCGATCTAATTTATTTTGCATACTAGTAGACGTAAAGGGTTTAATGTTTTTTTTTGCGGCAGATTTCCTCAGCAAATCAGAAACGCATTTGACGGTGTTATCTAAGTCACCATAAACCACAAGTTAATGTAGCATACAGCACCGTGATACAACTTGTTGAATTAGTACATAGGATTCGTTTACATTTCGAGAGGCGAGAGTGTCAGGTCCATCTTTTTAGATACAAGCACCGCTTTCGATTGTGTCCCTCATGACCTTCTCCGCAAGCTCTGATCTCAGTATGGGGTAACAATGAATCATCTAAACATCATTACCTAGAATCTCTCTCATTGTACATGCAGTGTTATCAATACAATTTGTCATTAGACACGTTAGGGAAAATGTCTCTATAACTTAACTGAACCAGCTTGTTGTGTTTCATGAAATCGTCCCAATGTGAGGTAGGAAACTGCGTCAGAGACACCTTCCGACAAGAACTTCTCTTCGCAATTTTCAAGAATGCCATGGAACTACTACCCAATGAAGGTCCGATTTTCTTTGAAAAAATACACTTTTACACTCAGGGGTCCCTTAATAAGGAACGTTTCCAAAATGTTGGTATCCACATGTCCCTTACAAATACATACTAGTCCTGGTAATATTCTGAGGAAATTTGAACCATGCATTTCAAATAATTGGCTTTTGTGATAATATCTATTTCCTCAAAAGTACATGTATATATGTTTAAACAAAAATGCAACTCTTAATTGAAACAACTATTGCTCTTTCCATAAATGTATATTTTAAAACCAAGTTTCGTGTAACATTCATTTTTCATTACGCTGAATACCCTGTACATCCATCAAAACATCTCAAACTGAATAACAAAAACAGAAATCTCATCTACTACATAACAGTAAAAACATGACAAAAATGTCACCAAATACAATGAAATACAATAACAAAAGTAATCATGTTTAACCAAAAAGTACTTTAAACACTGCTAACTGGAATGTTATTTTAGTGCTTGGGTTAGCTCATGGCCAGAGTGAATCAATCTCCAACACAATGCAAAAATCCCTGAAGGTGGCACTGCAGACATTTAGCCTGGGGTCTTAGATCCACCCAAGGCAAATTTGGAGTCAGGTTCACTTTGAATTGACCTATTTGCACATAAAGAGAAATATGGCATTGCAATGGACTGTGGGATACCCATCATCCAAAGCAGACTGAGCTTTTTAAAACGCAAGACGGACTAAAGTAATCAGAAAAAATAATGCTTTCCCCTCATGAGGGCTAATTCTCATTACAGATAACGACTGGTAATAACGCGTCAAAATTCTAATTACAAAATGGCTAGCCACATTACTAACATTCCTGTTAATTCCCCTTCATTCTCAGTCATCAGGGGAGACTGCTCCGATGGTGAATCCGGCTTCTGCCAAGCCATCAGGTAATTACAGGTAATTTTGTCTGTATAGTTTGTCTCACAGAGTACCTCTGCTATGAGCCTGCCTAATCATAAAAAAATTTTGATTTATGTCACCTACAGTATTCAAATTGGTATCAACTTGTTCCTTATCATACTTGGATGGGGAGTGATTTCTTGGCTTGAGAGGAGCTGACAGTTCCTTATAAAGCCTGGACGCCTCACTCGGAGCACAAAAAGACCCCATGTCACAAGCCAACTTACTGAGACTGCTTCCAACCGACAATCAACCGTCAATTCTTCCAAAACCCAAACTAACCAGTAAACAATGGAGACCACACTCGTTTGGGTAACAACTACCAGGTACCTACAGGGGTCCCACATTTTAAGGCCTGGAATGCCATAAACAGGCTAAATTGCAATGTTGACACAGGTTCTCTGCCACTGAAACAGAATTCAACCTGATCACCAGGTATTTTAAAGGTTTATTCATAACAATTTTTATTCTTTCAGTTTCAAATTTCAAAAAATGATGTTAACTGCTCACCACTTCATGACATTTCTCCCACAAGGCAGAGCACGTTTTCTTATTTGGTATGGCAAGACATTACATGCAAAATGTGATCACTGACGTCAAGCGACTTCAAGCAACTGACTGTAAGCGCATGTGCGCATTTATCCTACGCGGAAGGGAGATTAGAAGCTCTGTGGTAACCACAGAGTTTTTCTGTCGTGCGTATTTCAAAAATTGCGAATTTTGTAAGACGTTGCGAGATGGTACTTTTGCCACGAACTGTTTAAAAGATATTTTGACAAGCTTTCGCGTTCCATGCCACTTTAAGAACAAGTTTTCTCTACCGACAAACTGACAAAATCTGTGACCCTTGTAAGTGAGAGATACCCTTGTTTGAACCCCAGTGAGCATAACACATTTAATGTATGCGTGGTGACCTCCCTTACTCAATATTTGCATAATTATCAATTATTAACCCATTCCAATAATGGCATATTCTTCAACATACATATATTATCAACTATTAAAAGGATCCAGTTACACACAAGCAGGCAGCTTTTACTGGTAATTTCAGCCTTCACCATAAAATCACTGGCTATTCCAAACCTTTCTCAAAGCAAAGCATAAAATACGCTAGATGACACCACGAGCAGCCTGCAGTTTTAAACTTTGTACTTAAACGGTCACCACTAAATTTCCTTCCTTCATCCGACATGACATAAAATCATGCAACATACTCATCAACTATATAATATACGGAGCTCAAAATTTCCATTGCCATAAAAGCAGATAGCTTGAAATTCTGCCATCAAAGGTTTGACATATATAATGCAAATTCATTTGAGGAGAGAGAAAGCAGAAAATGTCCTTTAAACTTATTAGGGTTTCATCGCTTGAAACTGTTTTGATATTCATTGGGGCTGGAAAATGTTTAAGTGAAAGCCAGCCTAGCCTGGCACCATTCACAACCCACATTCAAGTTTGATACAAATCTGTCAGACTCGTCCAGTTGTCACCAGTCCACAGAGGTGGCCATGTTTTCTTCACTGAAGCACGTTGGCAAAGTCTCACGTAGTACCTGAAAAAGTTGCAGTCTTAATGAATATCATTTCTAAGACACAAACCAAGGACTTGATCAACTCAGAATAAATATAAGACAAATATTTGTTTTGCATATTAATTACAAACATGGACGAAATCTGACATCATGTCATATGGATATCTGAAGAACAATATTGGCCAAGGTCAAAGCTTTTGCCTGGATCATTATAACATTTTTGGGGTCTGAAAATACAATTACCTCGGTGAAAGTCACTAATTGTATAACATCCATTATGTTTAACCACACTATCTATGAAGTAAATCTTTTAAGAATTTTAAAACTCAGTTATTCCCCTTGAAAAAATTCCAGATATTTCTTCAATTGGTATTTATAATTATTTTAACTTGATGAATCAACTTCGAAAAACACTGAATTGGGATCGCATTAATCTTCCATTGAAGGCAATACTCACTTCTTAAGGTTTGGAAAACGAGGGTACAGCCGTACTCCAAGCCTTACCCACAATGCAATGTGCGGAAAGGCACCACAATCGGCAAGCGTGAACGTGTCTCCGGCCATGTACTCCTTCTAAAAGTACAACGTTAACTACATGTTAAATCAATACTTGAAAAACAAATCTGGGCAAAAAACCCACGTAATGGTGAGAGTTGATGTTTTCCTTCATTTCAAAAACTTTGTTTGGTTTCAACTCCAGATGGAAGCGGTTTTCAAATTGAGGCTAAATTCGGATGTCAGCCTTGTCCATTGTTAAGCCTATCCACAGTCTTGTTGTCCGGCATCACAATTCCAAGAGTTACTAAGAACTAAGTATCAAATGCAACAAGGTTTATCAACCGGTACCACAAAACCAAAACCTAACACATCTATTTTGACTACTTAATAGCGTATTTCTTCATGTAAAAAATGATCCAAACCAAAATATTCACAAAGAATTACTTTTTATAGGCCAAAGAGGTAAAAAATCCCCAGTTTAGTCCACGATGTATCAACTAATTTCAGTATTGCCCTGAAGTCATCACTACTGCACTAACTGCTCTGCTCCATTTAAAAGGACCTTAGATGACCGTTACTAAAAAACATTACAGTACTTGTATAAATCTGTCGACTAAGTACAAGGTGCCATGAAATGGTTGGAATTTCTAGTGAGTCAATATGATTCTAATGTTGTGAGTAACTTAACAAGCAAGTCCTAGCAACCAAATCTGATTCTCAAGAATAAACTTACCGAGCCAATATTATGTTCCCATAAAGTCAGTTCTTTGATGAGCAACTCCTTTGTTTCATGAACAACAGATGGATTTCTCTCGTCTTTAGGCACAGCCACAATGTTATACCACACTTCTGAAAATGACAACTACATTGAGAAGAGTAAATCCCCGGGTATTCACGACTGTTGACTTTTTGCAGTCAGAGATGAACACCAACGACATCCTGTGTTCAGTGACATCACATGGCAGGAACTGGGAAAATGACAGATCTCAATTGGAATTCAAAATTTCATGGTTATGTTATGCAATTACAAAAGATGGATCGAAACCTCAAAAACTAACCAAAAGCATGATGGGAAATTTTTTACGTCTGCTCTCATGAATTCCAAGCACGTAAACATAGAAGAATTAAATTCGTAGACGTTGCACTCACGGTTATTCACGTCTTGCATGATATTACTCTCCATGAGCCTCTGCAGCACAAGAGCTTTTGTGGCTCCATCTGTTGGCAACAACGTCTGCTTTGGACATTGGCTTACAATGTACAGGCACGTAGCTAATGACTCCACGATCACAGTGCCCCCTTCAACATAGACAGGTACCTGTAGGGCGTTAAAGGAACATGGCATCACTTTTGATAGAAATTTCAAGTCATTTAAAGAAAAATTACATTCTAAAATATCAGGCTGTCTTTTGGAAAAGTATGTATTCAAGCAGAATTTTACCAATTGTAAAAATTGTAAAACCTAGTTACAAAGATTTTACAAAGCAGCACAACAATGCATCATAATGTTGTTTCACCTGGATTTAGGATTTTGTTGTTTCATAGCTCTGGACAAAACTAATAACTTTAAGAAATCTATCCTATCCCTTAAAGTACAAACAGAACACAGTTAAAACTACACGATTTAAAATAAGCAACATTCAAAGTAATCACAAAATAGGAATCTATAAACTGTAAAACCTATTCATTCGAAGATTTAAAGGTAGTATCAGTTAATTTTATTTCAACATATCTAATTTGCTTTACTATTTATTCGAACTAATAAAAAGTAACTCAACTATTGCAGGTGAGTGAAGCACTGAATGCGACAGCCGAGGTAATCGACTCGATAAATTTTTATTTCAAGTTCTCTTCCTACCGTTCCTCGAGGATTCAGCTTCAGCATTTCTGGTGACTGGACTTCTCCTTGCGACGCAGACAATAGCTTCTCCTTGTATCTGACACTGCATTCTTGTAAAGTTAAAAATACTTTCCAGCACGGGGGACTGCCACTCATCCAATAGACTAGGGGCTTAGACATCGTAAAACGACAGAAAATCTGTAAGAACAATTCACTCTTTGTGTACAGTCTGCAATGACAATTCATAACTACGTTAATTTTCAATTCTAGAGCTTCGCTAAAATTTCAGCAATGTTAGACCACTTCCAATGGAGATGCTTCTGATGTTCAAAGCTGCTGTCAACCAAATTTGTCAGGCCGCTCAATGTAACAACAGGATCTCAACTTGTCCCTAACTCATGACTGGCTCAAGTTGGCTGGTTCAAGTACAACTATCATCATGATGGCTCTTCAGCAACGGCTCACTGTTACTTCTTCTTACGCACTGAAATTGTTTTAATTTACGCTAAGTAAACAAGCCAAGACCAGCTTATAACCAAAAGTTGCCAAAATCATAAATAGCTCTTGACGGGCAGGTTTGTATGAATGAATTTTGTCAATCAACAGATACGGGCAACTTCAAAACAACCTAATCTAATTTCTAAACACCAAATTGACTAGAAATGTATAATTATAAATGCTGTAATCCTATATGTCAGCAACTCCAAAAGCAGAGTCATCCACGCCAGTACTTGAATAGTGACAAGATAGAAGTCTAATGACCCATCCTCTTTTGTACAGCAAATCGCTCACCCTAGACCTGAGGAGTCATCGTCAGCTATTTCACAATGAAAAATTAAAACCAATGGTTCCGACAAAACTGAAGAGTCCCTTTTGGATTTCTTTGTAAACAAAAAAAAAGACAGTGCGAGATAAAAACGATGGAAACATAATTGCATAAATAGGCACCACTGCTTAGTAACATTTCAAAATTTTGCCGGAAAATTCTTGACTACAATATTTCATAGGATAGCTGGGCAATATCTATAGCTCTTGCTACTTTGTCTCCTAGCAACTTCTCCACTGAACTAAGTTTGCAAGGAAAAATTAAATGACGACCCAAATAACTATTTCATGAGGCTGCATTCTGTTACCACTCTGAAACAATAAAAACACAATTTTGTTGCAATACAATCTATTTTATGCATCATGCAAACAAATGACTCAAGACAATAAAATAAGAAATAAAACAAAAATCCAGAGCCACAAGACTCCTGACTCGGGTAACGATACTATGATGTGATAACATGACTGAAATAACCAGAGATATTTGAAGGATTCCTCCAATATGGCTATGTCACTTGTCCATGTTCAACGTATTGAAAGAAAACATTCCTTCAAACAAATTTTTCAAGTAGCTGGATTCGGTAAAAAAAGTCCTCTGAAGCAATGATGTAAAACCATGGATTCTACTCCAGGATCGATCCAAAAAGCATAGCACCGTCCTGATATGAACTCCTGTTTGTTGTGACAGCAGGGAAATGCATTGTATGATTAACTGTTGTTGTTGCATTATGGTATGGTACTGCTTCACACCACATGCCCACGATGTTTCATGGTGAAACCATTCCAATAGAAAATTTTAGGGTTTCTGTGGTTCAACAAAATCAACGTCTTAAATATTATTCCTCCTGTGAATACAGCAAAAACCAAACAGTCATCAATCACTCAGTTCTTCTTCGTCACTAAAGTAAGCGTCCTTTTTATACGTCTTTCTCTTCGGCTCAGTTTCATCCCATCCAGACAGACTTGTGCTTGGGAAACTTTGCCAGGATGTCTCCATTTTCTGACGCTATAAAGACAGATTAATTACAACATTTATTGTACCTCCCAGGTTTTGTAACGTTTTTTAACCCACTGTACCTTTAGTTCTAATTGCAAGAGAACGCTCCTCAAATATTCAATACACAAGATCTCTCATTGATTGCCAGTGTGAAGGTAAATTAGAAAATAATAAAGCTCCCCCTGGTGTGCAGTCATGAGCTGCCCATGAAATGTGAAAATATGGGAAAGCCATTACTAACAAAAGAGTAAAAATTTCAGTTCTTTGTTTTCTTACTCATCTGTGATCGACCTTTATTTTTACTAAGCAGTCTGATTCCTATGAAGTAAAATGAGAGTTTTATGAATATTTTCTCTCGGTTTGAACAACAGGTAGCGCTTCTGGTTGTGAAAGCTCCCATATTCTCAAAACTTTCCCAGTACTTAAGGTATAAAATTAAAAAAAAGAATAAGCATTCATTTCAAGCTCCTTCAATATCTTAATAAATAAACTGAGAAAACCAATCACTTGTCTGCCATATTAGGGAGGAGGAGGGGTGCGCAATAGTGGATGACACGGCAAGCTGTGGTGTTTAGAGCCCTGTTTGTATGTGGCTGCTGAAAAAACTCTGAGATCTCAGCTGAAATTGATGCAGACTTGTGCTTTTTACACAGAGAGATGCTTTGGGGGGCAAATCAGAACCAACCAGTTTTGACCGGACCGAACTTTACTGATCAGCCTCAACAAATAATGGAGGCGAATGTCAAGAATGATTCGTTAAGTTGCTTGCAGTTAATGTAAAAACAATAACACAACTGCTATGTGGCGCCATGCGTGGAAGTGCAATACCTGATCACTGATGGCCTGAGCAAGACTTTCCAAAGCTGGGTCTTCACTGTCACTTTCCTCATCAAAGTCTTCCTCATTCCTGATAAAACAACCCAACAGCGCGCTGATGCAATTATAATGCTCTCAAAGCATAACACAGTAAACATATTGTTAAGAAAATGTTTTCTTGATGAAAAATAGACAAATGACCAGTTCCACAATGGGGAAAACAAAAACTATTGGGTGTCACCACAATTTTTCACAAAGATATCTCAAAGGTTTTTGAAAAATGTGAAAAATTGCAGTTGGAATACAATCAAATTAATGCAACATCAATAAAAACTATTTGAACGTTTTTGGGAGGGGGTGAAATTATTTGTATCACTCCTTCGCCCCAAAATCCCAATTACAATAAATTCCCACTTTAAGATTCTTGACAAAATCAATGATGCGAATTTTGATGCTTGAATACAACTACACTTCCTTGATTACAACACGTCTGAAACGCCAGATCAAATGATGTGGTTCATGACTGCTGACTCCGGGCAAGGTTAGTGGAAAGCACTACAGTCTGTCAAGTGGTAATTGTGAGGCAGTTTCGTAGTAAATATTGCATCAAAACATTCACTGCTTTCCTTTCTTAAGTTCGCTCATAGAGAAAATTTTCTGGGGGTTTGATTTTGAGACACATAATTTATGGTTTATGTTCGGTGACATGTATAACAGCAAAAGCAAACAGCATGAATTGGCAGATCTTAATTCTAATAGACTGAAGTAAGAAGACTGGAGTGAAGTCAATACACTGAAGACAGCTTTGGAATTTTAAATGTTACCACAAAGGCATAAAAATTCACGTCTCTTTTGATATTAAAGGCTAGAGACATACAGTAATGAAAACCACACCATCGAATTTACGTTGCCTGAGACAACAACAAAACATTGAGTTTGAACTGTTCAGCACTCAAGTGTTAGCAAAGAACTACTTGTGAATTACGTTTGGGAAACCTTAATCCCAAAATCCTCTTTACATCATTGACTTACTTGTCTTCAGTTTGGTCACCTTTACGTTTCTTTTCCTTCTTCTTCGGTGGCTCCCTCTCGCCCAGTAAATTTTCAGGACATTTATAGCTTAAGTGACCGGATTCCTGAAACAATTTTATGACAATAATGACACAAGACAATTTACGAGGCACAGACACTTTTCTAGCTTGGGGATACCTCTTGCAATGTTTCAAACAGCTTTGCCATTTTGAAAATACATTAAAGAGGGACTTGCACGATAATTCCTTATCTCCGTGATTGCTTGGTCAAATTAGTTAAAACCACAACATATAGCAATGATGTGAATATGAAGTAGGTTGGAAATTGTCAAATGTTTTTAAGAGCGAGTTTTGAGTAGAAAATGATCCGCGTAAATCTCTCAACCGTGTCTAGAAGGTATCCTGACGTGGTGTTGGGAAATAACACTGAATGTTATTAGTTCGTGTCAATCATTAGGATAGTTAGGAGCATGCATATACATCTTTCAGGTACACTTAGTATCAATACACACTAAAATAAAACTGTTTGTGACACTATTAAGCGGTAACAAATGTTTCAAATCCAAAATCCTGGTACTCGTACCCCACACTCGTAGCATTTACTCTTGTCCGGATAATTTTTCCTCCTGATAAAATCTGCTGCCCGTCCATTGTCCTTTGCTAAACTGCACTTCAGTGTTCGACCAAACATCTGAAACACGATACCAGACATGAAAAAAATATTCTTTTCTTATTTAGCACATGATATGGCAAACTACTGAAACTTATTTAATAATTCCTCAACAAAAGGACTAAGACTAGATTAAAATTATTTTAATCTAGAACTATGGGTTCGCACTGTGTAGGTGTCCACAACAAAATTTGATGACGTTTCCTTCAATTGACAAAAAAGAATTGACGGTTTTTGGGAATTGATTTTGTAGAAAAGGTGACAATTACCCTAAGATGTGACACTAAATAGCACTGCTAACAACCAACCACTAATCATTATTACCCAGGAAGCCTCTTACATAATTATATTTGTTATTGCTTATAATGCTCCCAGTGAATTGGAAACAAAATATCAACAAAAAGTTTGAGTCAAAAAAACCACAGAGGGTGTTAACAATGCTGATACCCGATTGACAGAAAGTCCATTACCTTCTGAAAAGTTTCGGTTGCAAGAACAATAAACGGTATCTGACAACAAATGACTATCAATTGCATATTCCTAAGTTTACAAATGGATTAAAATAACTATAAATCCTCATTCCTCAAGTAGCAAACTTTTGGTTTAGACTTCACTTAGCACTATAAACTTGGCATCAAATTGGTTCTTTACTCTGACTGAAAGTCATTTCTGGGTTCACAAAAAACTGACACTTCATTATTCCTCGATGCACTGTGACGAGCCACCATGTAGAGGCTGGTCTCAAGCAACGAATGAACTGTCAGTTCTTTTAAATTCATGGAATTACCGTACTTGTCCCAGGGAGCTTAAATTGGAAATCTAAAAAAACAGGGGGTGGGCGGTAATCTGAGCATGGGTGGTAACCCCGACGAGTACGGTACATCAAATTTCACAAAAGAACAATATGGGGCATAACAACAAATGGTCTAAATCAAACTTTATTTTTGTGATGGAGAGCCGCTTCAAGAATGTTTCCTACATCTAAAAAAGTCAGTCACCTATCATAACACTAACAGACATTGCCTTATGAATAGGCACTATGTAATCATGACCTGATCATTGTTGTCACAGTGTTCAGTCATTCACTGTGAATTTCCACATCAAGAGTTACCCTACCATAACTTACCCCTGTTCAGCCAAGCATCCAGTCTACACACCCTACACAATGACAATCAAAAGGGACCATGTACAGGTAACACTGACAGCAACCCACTTGGGCTCCACTCAATCATGTAATCCTTTAATGACAACTCATTCAAGGTCATAAAACTATGTGCCTGTTGGCAGCCCATCCAGTTGGCTCTCTATTGTGTTGACAGTGAATGGGGTCATTGAAACTTGTGCTTCAGTTCACAATTTTAATTGGGTTTCCCCTTAAATTTCCACCTGTACTAGGTCATTCATGTACATGGTGCAAGAAACATCCCAAAACCTTTAACTGAGCAAGGCTCAGGTGATAATTACTTCTCCCTTGTTTGCAGGTTTGCGTCCACACTACGATTTGCGCTGGATCAAGTTACCCTAGAACAATTTACCGTGTCATGATAGTGTCAAGTAAGTCATTACACATGTCAAGTTGCCCCAGCAAAAGTAGGGTCAAAGTAGTGTCCACATTACTACTATGCCTAGTGACAACTTGTTCCAGCNTTTTGTCTCTGAATGAACAGCACTCTCAGGTATCAGTCGCTTATGTGAAGTTGAAAGCAACAGTGCATTGTCCTGTAAAGTGGTCACATGACTTTGGCTGTTCATTTCCATATATCTACGGTACGTCATGTTTGCATGTCGTTGTCTAATTTTGCCATTTTTAAAATCAATAACATTGGCTGGATGAATGCTCCATTTACATCCCTTGTCAGTGTCTACTTGGTCACCCTTCACAAAACAGTCATTTGTTGACAAGGTGCATCGCACACAATTTTTCCAGGCATTGCCGACACGATAGTAAGGATACTTCTCCTGTATCCAACGATAAATTTCCGCAAGAGTACATTGCTCATTAGGAGATGCCAGAATAGCTCGAGCGATTAAACATATGTATTGTACTCTGGGTCGTGCCGAGTTCTTCCTTCGTTTGAAGCCGGTGTCAACTGGCGCTTTGGTTTTTGCTCCACTCAACTTGGGCTCGACGGCTTTGCATTGTGTTATGGTAGATCGCAGTGCTCCAAAGCTGTAGTCAGCCATGTTGAACATACTTTGTTGCCCAATGCAACTCGATGCAACAAAGCTCAGCAAAGCCTGTATGTTGGGATCATCTATAACCTTATATTGCTCACTCACTGTCTGTGACATATTCATTTGACCACACATCTGGTGAAGCTCACAAGTTGACATATCAAAAGACTGCATGTTCCTGGTGTGATTTTAGATCGATAGTTCTGTACTGTTGTTAGACCTGTCTTTATACTGCATCTCCTGACCTATAACCCTAGTTTGTTGTGGACCAATCAGAAAAGCGTGTCATCACCTCTTGACATGGGAGCTAGATGGATAGCCAGTCTTTAACTCTTGTCATCACCTCCAGAGCCCTGACACTACCTTTAAGTCAATGGATTATACCATTTGACAGGTTGAGGCATGTTCTGACCTCTGTGGGAGTCTGATAGTCATGTCATCAGCTCTAGACATCTGCCTGCCATCCCAAGAAAGGTGAATGGATTATTCCGTTAATCCCCAACAGGAATGGCAGCTGATGGCTGCAGTAGACTCTATTGTTGGCTTGACACTAGGGCGCGCCATTGCATGAATCAGATGTGTCATTAGATGAAGGTGGCACCTCTTATTCATTTTCCTGATCCTTGAATTTCAAAGCTCAAGATTTTTGAAATGCTTAAGTGTAAGACCCTCACAATTTAAGTAATTTATTTTATGTATAACTATAACTGTTCATAAGTTTCAGTAACTGTAATTTCATTTTCAGTATAACTGAGTTGTTCATATGTAAGAAGGTTACTTTAAACTGGCGTTCTAAATAATATTTATTAAATATCAATCTCAATTGAATAAAATGTGGTATTTTATAAAATCAAATACATTACAGTGCAATCTACCGGTGAACTGATTCTTGTGTGCTAATAAAAGATAAAGTTCTTATCAAAATTGTAAAACAAAAATTAATTGGTTTCCTGATACGTTCTACCAACGTGATGTGAACAACATGTGGTGTGTATGAAGACTACTTCTTATTTATATTGGGTATAGATGTGACATTAAATACCATTAAGTACGGTAACCATTAATGTTATGTCTGTTTACATTTTTACACCATAGGATTTTAATCAAAATTCTTGTACCTAACCATGATCCTTCTTTCTTGGTACAAAGTTGAATTCATTTTACAAGAAACCTGAACTACACGTTTTTGCATTTTAGCATGAATTTTTAAAATATAAAGGTTGGTTTCAGACATTCACATCAATAGTACACAATATTTTTCTTTTTTAATTTAAAAAAAATATTAGTTCCATAAAGCTGCACTGTGAGCGCTGTTTTTCATGACGTCACTGAGGTTGCACAGCACAAAGAGATATAGGTCATTGGCTGTGCGAGTACATATTCCAGTAGACAGATCAACTTGTGCATGCTCACAACCTTTTTGTTTTTCTTCCAAGTGACGTTGGTGCATCCTAGGGCCTAGCCAACCAGCTAGCTCTATGAAGACTATCGTCAAAATACAGCTAGGTACAACTGTGTGTTGAGTTCCACTAGATCCCAAAAATTCACACAGCCCGGGTAGTTCTGTTCGTTTCCTAGCTCATTGTGAAACTTATATCAATATGTAGAGTGGCAGAGGTGCATGCAAAATCTGGAAGTCAACTGATACTCACCTTGCCCTCTGTAGCCGTTTATGTGAAAAACAATCTATGTCATTTTCTTGCATAATTCTTCGCCTTTTGTAACAAAGAAAAATCAGTCCCAGGCCTTTATCCAGGATTTTGAAAATAGGGTGTCCACAGATTTGTTTACAAAAAAATGCATAGATCAAAGTTTTTACATCTAAGTTTATAAAACAGCCTTCTATGGTGAGCATTTTTACTAAAAAAAACTGTGTAGACCAAGACTTTTACAATGCTGTCAATCAAGTGTCAAAATAGCAACAATGCATATACTTTGTATATACATTGTATATATCTTCCTGCTTTGAAAAAAGAGCCCCCACTGTGAGCCTTCAGAGGGTTCCTAGTATTCATTACAATGTGTGAGTCCAAACTTGAAAGGTTCCTATTGACAGTGGGCGTCCAAATGATACATCCAAATGATACATTGGGCGTCCTTGCCAGGGGGTCCAGATTAGTGCTAGGGCATCTATTTGGACGCCCAGGACATACGCTGCATAAAGGCCAGGTCAGTCCTCGTTTTGAAAACAGTACTCATGACACGCGCACATGCCATTTTGCGACATCTCTCGCGAAATGATGACAGCTTCGCAGCAGCAAAATTTTGTTCTGAAATTCGGTAGGCTGGTATTAAAATTTGTAATGAAATGAAACAAATCCGATAATTTATTGTGACATGTATGCAACTTCATGGAAGAGAAGAACAGTTGATTGAAGAATCGAGAACCAGAAACTGCCCAATAGGTGATGGCGCCGAAAGCCGACGCAAAAGAGCGCACCACAATTTTAGAAGCAGAATAATGCGGGTAGAACGCCAATATTTACAACAGCAGTAAATAATTTAGTTTACTCAAGTAAGAGCAGTGTATTTTTTAATGATACTAATTTTGTGTCAGATGTTATTAGATCACTTTTTAACCACAACAGCGCAACTGCTGTATATTTAGGCTACATGGGGCCATGCAAAATGGCATTGTTCCAATAATAGTCAACAAGACATGGCAGTAAACTTGTATTACGAACTTTTGAGAGCTGAGATTGCAGACGACTTATACACATAAAGTACAGCTCTGTAGTGAGAGGCCTTCACCCAATGAGCTAATGTATACTCCTTAATTTATCTCACTGCCTTCAGCCACGATGCAGCCTCAGTGATGTCAGATGCGCATTAGCCAATAGGAAACAACATTGGAAAAAACGCTTTTTTACAAAAATGCAAAAGAATAAAAAAACTGATTTCTGATATAGACTTTACTCATTAACTAAATTACATTAAAATGCATGTTTTTGTATTTCAGTAACCTTTACGTATACGACCTTGTTGACACGTCTGTGTATTTAGCCAAACCTTAACCTTAACTTAGTAAGAGTAAATATTTTCTGAAAGCGGAAAGTCGGTAGAATTTGATTTTTGGCTAACCTTAACTGGGTCATGTGATCACGTGTTTTTAGTCAAATTTAGCATTATTTTGTTTCATGCAACTTGAAAATCATAAAATTCCAATTTTTCAAGCCCTTCAAGCAAAGGTGAAGCGTTTTAAAAACAACTACTAACAGTGTATTAGAGAATCGTGAAAACAGCAGAGTATCTAAAAGTGTATTAGAGAATCGTGTATACAGCAGGGTATCTAAAAGTGTATTAGAGAATCGTGTATACAGCAGAGTATCTAAAAGTGTATTAGAGAATCGTGTATACAGCAGAGTTTTTAAAAGTGTATTAGAGAATCGTGTATACAGCAGAGTATTTAAAAGTGTATTAGAAAATCATGTATACAGCAGGGTATCTAATAGCTTCACACAAATCTTATAAGCAAAATATAGGCAAAATATACAGAATGACCCTTGACCTTGTGGGTAATAACATACCACTTCTCATCATCAATCAGTGCTGCATGGTGACCATCTATCAAGCATCTGGTTACAACCTCCCTTAGAATTCTAGCATTTGTGGCATGTTTCAATTATAATACATGTCTGCCAGGGACTCATGAAAGACAAGCTTGTTTGGTTTGGTATCTGTTCCACCAGACAAGATCCCACGTTAATAAATAAATTCCGGTTAAATGTACAGTTGTGAGATCTTGTGTTTCATCAGGGCAAACTTGCCAAGTGTCCAAGACACTAGCCTCATTGAATATACTCCTGAAGGTGTATTTTTTTGCATGACTGTGTAAAGATGGCTCGGATACAATTAACATTTCACATGAATAGTCATGTCAGAGGAGGTGCAACTTACCTGAGTATTGTTGAGAGCTCTCGCTGCCTTGTATGCAGCTTCTCGCTCTAAGAACAGTATGAAGGCCACCCCGCGACTACGCCGAGTGTCCTTGTCTCGCATAATGGTCACCCTGCAACGGAGCGAGAGAGGTTAGTAAATAACAGTTCTTAAGGTGCGATGTGAACAAAGGGACTGGCTTAGCTAGACTTACAAAAAGTAAACACTGACACCCATAAAACAGCCTTACAGAACAACATAACTTGGACACTTGTAATTGAATGCAATGTGACAGGAACCAACCTAATTCGCAGATCACCATAATAAATGGAGATTTCTAACACTCGCACTGGGAGAAGGAATTTAAAGACCAGAGTACGCTTTTAAAATTCTCTACAAAAAGTGGTGAGGATGGGCATGAAAGTGCAAGTAAACACAATGTGTAAGCATAAATTCTCTTTATGTTAGGGGCTTGCCAACGGACATTGAAAATGTTTGTAACTACGACAACCAATTAGCACAACCAACATGCATCCAATGCTTTGATTCTACCAACTTAGATCATATTCAAGCATGAATGTGTATTTGCGCACTCGTGTGTATACCTTTCTCGGTAACTATGACAGCTTTGATGACGAAAACTGCATTTATAAAATAATATGAACCCAATAGCTTACTTGACAACCTTTCCATATTTCTCAAAGATCTTGTGCAGGTCATTGTTTGTGAGAGAGAACGGTAGGTTGGACACATAGATGGTGCTCTTGCTTGGCGCTAATCCCCCACTCATGATGTCGCATGGTTTGTGACCCTTTTAACTCATTAGGTGACGATGATCAAACTAGATATTAACACTGAATACGAACACATTCCCAGCATCCAATGTATCTTGAGGAACTGAAAAAAATTACAAATAACAATACAGATGAGAAATATGAAGCTTCAGTTTTTGTGTATTTGAAGGAAATCATTTTCAAGAGTATATAGAGACAATTCACACCTTACACAAATTTAAAACAACAGAAAGTTCAGAGGTGTGTTAGAAAGAGCTATGTAATTAGGAGAAAAACAGAACATAATATGCAAGATAGGGACATGGACTGTTAACATTTTAACATTACAATTGACAGTGAATGGAAGATGTTAATCTATACACATAAAGATATTCTGCTTTTTAACAAACAAAATTCACAAAAATGTATACCATATAATTACATTAATTGTGGAAGTAAAAACCAATAACTTGATTTACCTTCAAAGTAAGCAATCTCTAGACCCAGTGAATGACAAATATCCTGCAGTTTCTCGCTTGTGCAGCTAAATTCAGAACAATGACATTCGTAAAAAGTTGCCGGAATATTTACAAAAAAAATCCCTTCACCAATGCATTAAAATTAACAATTTACACTGCTAAATAACACATGCAAGATCGCTTTCTTGCACAAAAGCATTCAAACAGTAAAACAAATTTCTAAGGGTTTTGTTTACCAGTTGTGTGCACTAATGCTGTTTATGTTTGAGGAAACTGAAGCTTGCCCACAATGGATGACCTTAAAATCTCTCTACTCATTCCGCCACCTAGTTACCAACCATTCTGCCCGTCACCCAGTCACCATCATTTTTGCCCCATCACCTAGCCACCATCCACTCCGTCCCGCCACCTAGTTACCAACCATTCTGCCCGTCACCTAGTCACCATCCATTCTGCCCATCACCTAGTCACCAACCATTCTGCCCCACCACCTAGTTACCATCCAATTCTGCCTAGTCCCCTGATCGTCATGTGGTGTAGCAGTATTTAATTTTAGTTGCTCAGCTTTTCAAAAATGAAAATTCATGGATTTTTTTCTCATTGCTTGGCAAATCATGACATTCCAAACCTATTTTTTCATGCATGGGTCAGCCGTAGCTGACCCGGATATGCGGGTCACATTACTGCCGTTTGGGTCGTGTGTGTAGGGAATGGATGTATGCAGCCAACTTCTGCATGTGCTAATAGTATAGTGCAATATCCCAGCTGTGATTGGTAGAGACATGTAGACTGAAGTAGTTCAACTTAATACAGTTGTTGTAAGGTAGTAGTTGCAGTAATAGATTAAAACAGTTAGTCAACTGTAGCTTAATAATGTAGTATTAATTAGTAGCTGTGTTGAAGTAGCTAGTTAAAGATAATATGCAGCAGCATTAGAGGTGTGGAGGGCGACCAAAAGGGTGAGTAATTCTCTCATACTCTTACACATTTACTGCTTTCCCTTGGTTACTTTTGTATGTTCACGAGACCTTGGCAGAAATTGATGTGGGTGAGGTTCTTTTTTCAGTCGGTAAGCACGTCTTAAAATGACTTGGGATAGAGAGCAGAATTACGCACACTTTTTGTTTTTGGCCCAATAGGAAACCCAGAGGGTGGACTGAAACTTAAGCTTTTTAGTAGCACAGTATATCTGACATTGGGTAGCACTCAGTATTAGTATCAGTGCCTGATTGATATTGGGAAGACGACCCTCAATACAGTCAGACTCTAGTCACTGTTGTCACAGTGGGATTTTGGTCATTTAGTACTGACTTAACCACAACCAGAGTTGTCACAGGCAAGAAGTCGTCAGGTATACCTGTGGTGTCTGGGGTACCCCAAGGCCCAGTATTAGGCCTCTGCTTGTTCCTATTGTATGATATTCCCCTTGGCCTGTCTAGTAAAACCAGACTATTTCAAGATGATACAATATGTTATAACATTGCCAACTTAGCCATTGACATAAAGGCTCCACAGAAAGATCAATGTAGTCTTACTCTATGGAAGGACAAGTGCAGTGCCTACAATCTCACCAGAATAAGCCAAATCCAGACCACCTCCCATGTACTTCACAATCACACGCTAGAAATATTTGGGCGTTACCATCTCGCCCACATAAACAACAATCGAGAAGAAAGCAAATAAAATTCTTGATTTTCTTCGGCAAAACTTACATTAAGCAGCCAAAGATATAAAGAAATGCATATAAAGCAACGGTTCGACCCACCTTGAATTTATGCCTCTACTGATTGGGACTCCCATTTAGACATTAATGCTGTAGAGAAAGTACAGATGGAAACTGTTCGTTGGGTCACGAGACAGTTCATTTGCCTATCTTCTATTGGGCAAATGTTAGAAACCATTAAGTCGGTGATCATAAACTCTGATAATGCCCCTGTCACAGATCCTGCACTCTTTGGCATTAGTACCAGAAGGTCATCCAATTATAACATTCCAAAAAATAGGACAGATTACAGGAAAAAGATAGTCGTTGACTGGAATTGCTTGCCGGGCTATATTACATCGGCCCCTTCTCTTGATATCTTTGTCAGCAAGCTATCTGCCTTTCTAAAGTAAGATAGTGTTGTATTAGTTATCGGGGTCAGGCGCCTCCATCTAGGGCACTCACTTACTGTTTGCCCTATCTGTAAACGACTGAGCAGTGTTAACCGATCTCCGAAATGACGTCCACTAGGTATATTTTCAAACTTGCAATAGCTGTTTTTGTCATACACTAGTAATACTGCCACATAATACTCTGGAGTGAGTGTGGTCACTTGAACTAAGAAGAAGAACCATTTTCCTTGCTGTCCAGGTGCCTTTGGAAAAATCTACCTGTCTATGGAATGCAAGTTGACAAAGAAAGGCCTTTATTTGAGTCTACGCCATAAATGTCACACACGGGTCAGAAGAATTTTCGAGGCCCCGGCGTCGGCGAGGCCGAGCCCGAGGCCGAGCGTTCAATCAATGCCAAACGGTAGGAAAATGAAAAGCAACCAATCCAGCAGCTTTGCTACAAGAGCAATAAAATAATGAATTAACCATAACACAAAATTGGTGTTCATAAAGAAAAATTTAGTACATCACCTCTAACTAACCCGGTAAAGACAAGCAGTAAACAAACTTATGCACAGAGCTAGTGTTTTGCACATCCGCTTCAGAATGAAACAAGATATTTATCTCCAGTATTAAAAACTTCCGGTTCCGACATCGAGGTTCGACGCTTGAAATTGATTTTGAAAGTTTGTTGGGTCATTTAAATATGGTTTCAGATCCGAATGGATTTGAATTTTGGTGATATGTTATGATCTGTCTAATACTGTGCCTCAAAGCTCGTCTTGAACTCCAACCTGTGACAGTTTCCTTCGTTTCTCACTCGATATCGCAGCTGGACTGGCGATTTGGATTTGACATTTCGTCCGTGGGTCGGCGTTGTCAATGTAAATGCTGATGTTGACCGACATATGAGTAAGCTGTTGGCCATCGCAAGGGTTTTCTGGTGTAAATATGGATAATAGACTTTTTATTCATTCATAGTGTGAAAAAATGACTTAATTACGAAAGGCACACCTTCCGTGTGAACAAATTACCTTCATCAGAACAAAAAATCAGGTACAACCGAGATCAAATCAAATTTATTAAAGATCTGACAAAATGAAGAAGTTATTCAAATTTGGAAAAGGAAAAAAGAATACTTCCCAGGACAATGATTCGTTGGATGCTAGTGGTGGTGATCTGGGAATGAATGTATCTGGCTATGAGGTACGAGAGAAGGACTTGTCCAAAATACACAAGGCTGCTTGGAGTGGAGATCTTGGGAAAATCAAGACACTGGCAAGAAAGGACCCTAGTCCACTCGACAAGGAAAACCGGTATAACTCATTATTTTCCATGGAATCCATTTAGTGCATAGCTTAGAGCCTCAGCTTGTCAAGCAAGAGCTTGGTTGCCTTTTATTTAAATTAGTTGTGAATTTAAAAAATGTCCTATGATTGTCTGTTAGTGTGAACTTATGATTTCTTGATTCACTAACACTTTGTATAATAGCTTAAAGATATTTCAACATCAACGTTGTTTTTATTGAGAGTCCTTACCCTTGGTGTATTGACATCACGGGTGCGTTTCACTATATTTTTGACTCCGGAAATGGTGACAGGTGAAAAATACCCATGAGCCCAAAGAGTGAAGTAACTTGAAAAAGGTAATTGATTTCTTTAGCTGTGTAGCTTTGATGAAGAAGTCACTGTTTTTTAAGTTTTGTTTCAGAAACACCCTCATTTGTTGGGGTTAATTCCATTATGTTGGGATTCTTGGAATGCTGAAAATTTTACCATCAAGTTTAAAAGAATACAAAATCTTCTTTTTGTAGTTAAAAAAAAACTTTTGTAGAATTTCAAACTTCCAAAGCAATCCGTTTGGTATTGAGTTTTGTCACAAAAGGCAAACAAAACTTTGTAGGGAATTTGTTTGAGACGTAGCCTCAAATTTTTTGTTATGTAGATGTGTGGAAGTTTTCCTTTGGGTATGTTTCGGTCCTACCATTATTTTTATTATATGAGCTAGCAATTAACACCTAGTAATAGTAGGCCAGAATGACTGTGATTTAGACAATTGGCCTCTGATAGGAAAGGTAACTAAAGCTTGTTTCCTCTTTTTAAGTAAATTAATCTCTCAGTGGAACATTTGTATATTTAAGTCACATTCAGAATGGCTGTCAGACTTGTAGATTATAGGTCATGGAAAGTTGAAGTGTTATTAACTCTAAGAAGTAATTGTTTTCTTTATAAACATGCAGCACAACTGGACACAAAACAACCTTTAGAATTCCTTAACATAAGCAAGTATGCTGCCACCTCATTTTCAATAGGTTAATTGTTGACCTCTGACCCCGTGGGCATTTTGTGATGGCCATGTAATGTTGGCCTAATAAGGCACCATGCTGTGTGGTGTAAGAATGTACAAGATGAACTCAAAAATTGAAATGTAAAGTACTTTACTTATATATAATGAATTAGTTTTGTAGTAGGGGAGATAATTTGAACTTGGAATTTGGAGTCAATAAATAAACTCACCTGTCGAAAACAAAACTAGAAAAAGATCACTGTTGGTTTGTCTCAATGTGTTCCTTAAGTTCTAGAAGTGATCGCGGGTCTTGCTAAGCTGAAGTGAACCAGTCTGCTTATCATGAACGGTCATTTTATGCGGCAAGCATTGTCTCCAGCTAATACTGAACTGCCAGTTATTTCAAAACTCAGAACTAATTTATTAACAAGTTATAGCCTAAAGGGATTGAATCAAAAGTTAGTTTATTTTTTCATGAAAGTTGTTTATAGTGATTTAAACAGTTTACAAAAGCAGGCAAAAAGTTCCAAATGTTGTCCAAAGAAGACATTGTGAAGTGTTTCAAGGCACTTAGTATAAGTGGCGCTAACCTTTATTTATATGTAAAATCATCGAATTTAGTGTATTTAAAAGGATTTGGTTTTACTGAATTGAGTGCTAGAGTAAGGTATTTAATTTTTCTTTTTGCTTGATTCATTCACTGACAGTAGGTTAACGTACTTTATTTGTACATATTTATGCCCTGATCTTCAAATGAAGAAACTCAAAAGCAGTGAGGTTGGTCTGAACAAATATTGGCATTTAAGATGACCAGGTATAGGTGTCTGACCAGCTGATTGGTTGCAATGCCTAAGGATTTGCCTTCAGGTATTGTCTTTGTGTATGGACTCGTACATTTACTGCCTATAGGCAATACACAGGGATATTCCTGACCAGGTTTGAACCTGTGCTCTCTAGGCATACTTGATGATAAAAAGTGTGCCTTTTTCAAAAAAGTTGTGCCTGGCAGACTTAGTGTAATTTAAGTGGTGACGTATGAAACAGGAACCCCAAGGGCAATTAAAATGAGAACATATAGTCATGTTTAAGTCTAACAGGGATATCCCTGACACTGACCAGGTTTGAACCTGTGCCCTTTGGGTGCACCTGATGATAAAAAGTGTGCCTTTTTATTGTTTTTATGCCGCAATGATGCAAATGAGCAGTCCAGGGTGTACATAGTTATGTAGTATATTATTTTTATTTGAAATTCTTTCTTTGGTTGTTTAAAAAGACAAGAACTCTTTTAAGAAAATGAAATCCCCTCCCCACCTAGAATTTGAGGGTGGAGTATAATTAAAGGTGTATGGATGTTTAGAAGTTATACAAACGTAAAATTCAGATGTGGGTGTTTAGCTGCATGTTTGGATGTTAGCTTGAACAAATACAAACTCACCATGTATTGTATCAATCATTGTACTATTGCATCGACGGTGTTTCAGGACACCACTCCACTTAGCTTGTGCCAAGGGGCATGGTGCAATTGTCGCTGAGTTGTTGGAGTGGAAGGCCAAAGTGAATCTGGGTGACAACCATGCCCGCACGCCATTGATAAAGGTGAGATTTAACAGTAACCTGCTCAGATAATTCCCAATAATCTCAGGGGTGGAACTTTAGTTGCTCAAGCGTATTTTTACTTTTAACTTTAAAGAGCTCTGTGCATTTTGCCCTGTTTAGCTGGCAGAGAAGTGAAAATCCAATCTTGAAGCTGATTTTTAAAGTTTCTTTACTATTAAGATTGTTTTCTGTTACCAAGATGAACATACATGCCTTCAGCTCTACAGGTTAAGAAACGTGTCGGAAATCATCAATTTTACTGTGTATGGCCAACCCTGAAATTTTAAAAGGATGCACAGGATCTTATTTTTCTATTAAAAATGAGTCATTCGTGTGACAGCAACGACCATTTCCCTTGAGTTCATCGCAGATCGGCTGTTGCTTTTGGTTCTTCGGTTAAGTAGCTTGAAACCTAAACCAAAAACTGCAGGCAAGTATTCCTGTGCTTGCTTCAAAGCCTACAAGCCTACAAGCAAAATTCACAAAACCCGGCACATGTTTCCCTTTAGTTTGTGCTGAATTTGAATCCTGAATCTGTAGTCAGAACATACCCTAGGGTGACCTTTAACCTTTGAGGGTTGAGCATATTTTGTGACACAAGAGGTTGTTGGAATGATGGTGGAATTGAATTGGGAATACTGGATACATTGTTCTGATGCCTGCTGTGCTAGTGATACCTGTTAATGTATCTGTATGCATTCTCCTGTGTTCACGCAAATTAAAATGATTTATGATTACTTAAAAATCACGCTCCAGATGCTAGTTCAACTTAAAGACCTTATCTCAAAGGGTTAAATCTAGTTCAAACATTTGAAAATCGAATACATTTTATGCACTAATTATGTGAATTCTTCTGCTGTGATGGATAAATCCTAGCATATTTATGAGTGACTGCATTGTGATTCATATTTTTGTTCAATCCTGTAACAAGCATCTTGAATTATCTTGAGTGACCTTGGAATGCTGTATCTTAATGTTCTGAATCATTTCTCAACCAATAACAGCCATCAGTTCGTTTTTGGGTATGCAGTGTCCAGAGGGAATACTACTTTCACCGACTTCGAAATACCCATCTGAGAAGATACCTGAGATTGCAAAATATCCACTTAAAGCAAAACCTATATGCACCCCTGTGGGAGGGATTTTCATTGTCTCCTCACTTGAGTAATTGAGCTTTGCAATGTCAGACAGGTTGCACGTCAGGTTGTTCCTACCCTATCTGTTGTACACTCGAGTACTTTTCCAGACCTGTAGACACCAAATGACGGTGAACAAATTCCCTGACGTGGCAGTGAACAAACCGCCTCACCCGTGTTGTCAAATTTGACATATGCTGAAAGTGCTGCACACCTGGTGACCAAATTCTAGTCCCTATGACCCAACTCCTGATCAGATTTTCAAGTCTTTTGGTCCGTGGGACTAGGAACAGAAATTGGTCACTGTGCAATGGGAGCATTTTTAGCACGTGTGTGGAGTGTAGGAGCGCAAGATTTGAATCACAGTTTTTGTGTCTGCTGATCCACGACCGGTTTAAAGGATGGAAGCTAGAACTTAGCAATGCGTACATGGAATCGTTTCTACCTCCTGAGAAATGAAGAACTTCTCTAAGCCCCACTGTGCAGTGTAATTGCTAATTTCTACTCAATGTTTCTGCGTAATTTTCCCCGATGCAATTGCATTTCCTGTACATATGGCTACCACTTTTGTTGTGTCATTATATGCCACAGGCTGTGTCATGTATTATACATGAAGTGTTCTTCAGGTAATGGGATTTATATGACTGATTGGTTTACTTGTCTTTATTGATTACCTGTAAGAGTTTGACAGGCTGGGTTTTTATCTTCCTGGTACACGTATGATTAGTTTTCAGGTCTCCAAGAGACTGTGTTGCGGTGGCAGCTTAGATTGGTTTCGCTTAAAAATTCTTCCAGTTTTTGTAGGAGTGATACGCGTGTTAACCCAGCTAGTCTTTCTCTAGGTTATCCGTTATCAAACCAATTATACTAAACTGTAAAATTTAGTAAGAAATAAAATAATATTTTCTGAAAGCAGAAAGCCTACATAGAATTTGGATGTTTTCATTTTATACCAAAGTGTCATTGATTGGATCTTGTGATCATGTCTTTTTACTAAAATTTAGTATTATTATTATTATTTCATGAGAAAGGTGTAATCGTGTGTAGTTCAAATTAAACAATGTTTCTAGATCAATAACACGACCATATTTTGTTTATAATTGTTCATGGTGCAACCTTAAACACTGTTCAGTTTTCTAAGTTAGTTCATTATTTGCAGGTTTGATTTTTGTACATAAAGCTCATCAAAATGCTATTATTTGATACCACCTCATGCAAAAGTGCATTAATTTGAAAATAATCCATAGAAGAGTTTAGGAGAAAAGTGCATAAATCATAGTATGTGCCTAATTTTGACATATTTCTAGGATCCTTCGTACTCATAATCGAGAAGTTTTATACTTGCAAAAGAATTGTTTGTTTTCCTTGTGAGCAGTCTTCACTTTTCTTGTCATCATTGGTTTCGTGTCGCATTTACAGTGGATTCTTTTGCCAAGTTAGTTAAGGGTTTAAAATTTCGACCTTGAAATACAATTTTTGAGTTTGCAAAATCCCCTGTTGATGTATTCGATAGTCCATTGACTGTATATTATTCCATGAGTTTCCACTGCCAAGAATGTGAACTTCCTTCTTCGTTGCTGGATGTTTCCTTTACTAACTTACAAAAGCTCCTTAAGTCAAGAATCATGTGAACTTCTATTTAGTTTCATGTTTTTTTCATAAAAGATAAGTAGCACCAGATAAATGCTACGTGTAGTTCCATAGCATAGGTACCACCACAGGGTTCTACCTGAGCAAAAATTCTCACTTGGTGTAAATTGTGTATATATTTGTGATTTCATATCCTAATCTTGCTCTATGCTAAGTCACTATGAACAACGGTGGTTACATACTTACTTACGAAGTTTTGCATAAGGATGTTGATGCAGTTTTTCTGATTGGTCGATAACATGGCTTCGCCAAACCAGCAACTGACCTTTCACACGATTACAAGGCTTCATTGATGTTCAAAAATGGGTCTAATGGACGTTTGATAATTGTCAATATTTTTATGAAGTTTCCGTTTGTATAAACTGCCTCGCAAGTTTGGCAGTTGATTTCTAGGCCAGAGTTTCCTCCACCTTCATTTGTCTCTTCCATGTGTTTCATTTAGACTCCAACGTGTACTATCTTGCGCCGCCTCACCACCGACATGGTGGGTGAGATGGCTAAGATCTCACTTCAGTCACCAGAAATGACTTTCACTTTAATTTCAGCCTTAGAGTTTATAGTGCACCATAACTCGTGCACTTGTTAAACCCCTTTAAGTTTGAACACATGCATACAGTCATCTCTTGATGACTTTGGTGAAAGTTGACTATGTCGTTTCCAAAATCATTATTATTTTGTGCACTGCTTCTGAGCAAATATAACACAGTTGCTCATGCGTGATATTTCGACACAAGTTTGGTCTTAGAGTTTTCTTTCAGCTCAAATTAAGACCTGAATTTTGAAAATGTTCATAATTAGGATTTCAATGATCATGACTTTTGTGGTGAGAACACGGTTTTCCAGCACTAAAAGACTGCTGGTAACCTACAATGCAGTGCAGTTCAACAACATTGTGTAGACTGTCCAGTGTCATCAGCTGGGCTGTGTCAACTTACTTGCACCACACTGAAAAAGTATTACCGACGTTAAAGTCTTGCTCAATATAGCCGACTAGCAGCCATTATTTTGTCCAAAATTGGTGAGATTTTGCCACGCTGTAAATGTTTAACTTTCATACTTGCCATTGCTATTTATTCCCCCCTGTGTGTATCTCTGTAGGCTGTCCAGTGCCACCAGGAGGACTGTGTTAAACTCCTGTTGGAGCACCGTGCTGACGCCAACGCAGTGGACAAGTTGGGCAACTGCAGTTTACACTACGCCACCTCGGACAACCTCTATGACATAGTCAGCATACTGGTGTCAAGTGGGTCCAAGATTGATGTCAAGAACAAGGTAGGTCAATGCCTTTTTGTCGGGGTAAACCAATGTTACTGCATCTTAGACGGTGCTACATCGTGGTCTCCACTTTTTGTGGAAAAGGGGCACGGAAGAAAATAGCTTTCATGCAGAACTTTATGTGACATGACGAGATGGTATGAGCTTGTGGAAAATTTCCTAAAGAAGTCAAGGTGTGGAGACAACATGGCTGTTGAACTCATGAATGTAATTTCTCACTTACAAGCACGACTCGTGGACTCCATGTACTCGGTTATCTGACTCACAAACATCTCACTCACCTTCAAACCTGATACTGTAACAAAACATGATTTACACAGCTGAAAACGACGCTACTGACTCACAGGCACTGCTCACTGACCACCCAACAATGTAGATAGCAGTCTGAGCACTGTGTTTGATAGTCTGAGCGAGACTTTGTGAGTCAGTGAACTGTGCGCGAGGGGTTGTGTTGTCAGTCCGGCACCATGTCTGGCAGTTGACGAGCTGGGTTTGTGAGGCTTGGCATGAACTTATGAGCTGGTGTGAACAGAGTTTGTTGGACCTCACTGCCGTGTTTATGAATAAGGAAGTATGTTCGTCAGCGTGGGAACCGTGTAATGCGGAAGCTTTACAAGAGGACTTTGATTCTTGGTCCTCTGTGTTCATGTAGCTATCCATAGGTGCATTAGGGAAATGTGTTACACGGTTCAGTAGTCAGTTTCACGTTCTATGCCATTTGTCTTCTGCTCGCTGACACTGTCTCGTAAAGCATTTAGTATTCTGAACCAATTTGCTTTCAATGATTTTCTGTCGTCTGTGTTTTATATTAATTTAAACTTTTGCCATTGTCTTTCGAAAAAATATGTCTCTAATCCCTGATGTAATTGATTTTTCAACAGGAAGGGCGTACACCTCTGCACATCGCAGCTGCTGAACGACAACAAGATATGTGCCAGTTATTGTTGGAAGAGGGCGCCAATGTTAACGCTCAAGATAATAACTCGAGGTGGGGAGCGTAATTGGCCACGGAGTACTTAGTATACTATCATTTCTTTGGATTTTTATCACAGAAGTGAAGACATCTTGAACGTTTCGCATGTTTTGTAAATTTTGGAAATTATGCCCATACGTATTGATGCTGATTCTGGTGGTTTCTGAATGACAAAAGATTAATAGTTGGCGTGGCTATTGACTAGAAGGTATTGTAGGATGGAAGTTGATGGCAATTCTGAATGTGGTTGGTTAAAGGGCTTAACAGACAATAGCTCAGATCAGCTCAGTGATTTTTAGAGGGCTCTATAATAATGTGTCAGATGAGATCGAAAAAGAATTTGAGAAAAATAACCGAGGTTGTTAAACAATCAAGTAGTTGTATTTTAACGATTAGAGATAATTTACTGGCACGTGACACACGGTTAAGAAATTTCACAAAAGATGCTTATTGAGATCGTGGAAAACAGCTGTTCTTGAACTGGTGGAGGATATATAGCGTAATTTCCTGCGTTTATGTCGCTTCCAGGACCCCCCTCATGCAGGCCTGCGAAGATGGTGACATGGGATTGGTGAAGCTTTTGCTACAGTTCAAAGCAGACACATCCTTCAAAGACATGAAAGGTATGAAGTACACGTGAATGACAGTTGTATACCAGATTTTGTTAATAATTTTGAAATACTAAATGCGTTGTATGGGAACACTGTGTTGAATCAAGTGCTCTTGATTCTGATTACACAGCTTTTGCAAGGTTTAATTTCGAAATCACAGCGTCCCACAGTGCATTGCTGAGACAGGTGACTGCGTGGTCTGTCCGCAGAATCTTCAGTAGTGTTGAACTTAAGGGTACGTAGGACTCTATAAAAATGGCCGACTGTGGCTATTTGGAATTGTTTAATTCCACTTTTGCATGAGGGGCTATCATGATTTCCATGGAAAGTATTATTTTAAAGTTGCATAAAAAGGAAACGAATTGATGTTTTAGGAAACAGTAACAGCAGTTTTGATAAATTTGATCATGTGATTGATGAGTGCTGTTCTTTTGTGAGATTTTACTGAACAGACATGTTGATAAGGCCCTACATAACTGCAAACCGAGGAATTTTGGAGAAAATGTTTACTAAAATATTTATTCTTTCTACAGGGTGGACAGCTGACGACTGTGCTATAATGAAGGGTCAACATGGGTGCTCACAGCTGATAGCGGACTATGACATGAGGACGGGCCGAGGGCCCAAACAGACAGGCTCGAACAAATCTACCCCTGTGCACAAGGGATCATCGCAGGCTGCTGGTGGGTTTGGAGCGCCCGCTGTCGATGCAGGTATTGCTGAAGATAGTGCAGTAGTATAGCACTGGTGACCATTGGACTGCCATGTGCTCTCAGAAATTCCAATTCTAGACCTTTACTGAAAATGACAACTGCCTATGGTTGGGTACTTAATTGCTGAATTTGCCAAAGCTTGGTCAAGTTCAATTGTGTGACACTCTATTTGATATTTTGTGCATAGAATGCTTCTTGTAGAAAACAGCCCTGGGCATGTGCATGAGCACCTGGCCGGGTTTAGTGCTGTAATCGCCATCCAGAAAAGTGTGAAAGTTTCGAATCTAAAAGCAATTAATGTATACAAGCAAGGCGTGTTATGTTCATTTGGCGATCTTTCTTTTCACCCTTTTTATGGTCTCGTGTTACCGTAAAACTTCTTGGTTAGTCTAATATCAGGGGCACGTTCCCTCTTGTGAGTTTGACAAGATGACTCAAGACCTCTCACTATGCGGGTGAATGGCCAGTGAAGTGTAGACTAGAAAAATGGGCGCTACTGATGTCATTTGTCAGGGAGGCTGGAATGTAGAATTATTAGAAAATACCTTTTTTTAAATTAGTTAACTCATTAAATTCGTTGCATTAGCTGAGATTTCGTGGGGCAAGTGTTGCATAGTACAGAACACACCCCTTGCCTTACAGTTTTTGCTGGGTAGGATGTTTGTGAGCACACTTCATTGGTTATCATGTTTATTTTATTTTCTGTCGTTCCAATTGTCCTGTCTATGAAGTGATATTCTACTGCAGATCTGTGCAGCATGGTTGTTTTAGTTTTCGTTCAGTGTGACCAGTTCAGTGTTTCACTTGACCTTAATGTCGCAGGAGATGACGACTGGTCAGATAATACAGCCAGCAAGATCTCAGGTGCTGGAGGAGCAGGACAAGGGAATGACTCATGGGGTGATACTGAGGAGGAGGACAATCTACCACTTGACAAGAACAAAAATAAGGTATTCTTATTTGAAAATTGAATCGTGTTGATGACCTCCTTCGTTGCTGATGCATAAGTGTGCCAAATTATCCGTGGATTAAATTGATTGGTTTGTCCTGGTGTTGCCATAATAAGCGTTCCAGGAGCCCTATTAATTGGGCTCTGTCTTGTAGTATCCGTATTGTATTAGAATTATTGTGGTGTCCGAGTAATGTCATTTTGCTGCTAGTTCTTGGATACTATCTTCTAGATTGGGCTAAGGTTGTACATAGAGTTAAACAAGCCTCTCGGTATCGACGTATTCATGTTATGTACGATCTTACCAACTAGTCTGCACATTCAACCAAATATTGACAAAACTAGAACTCAACTCGTGGAAAGTACTGAAAGTAGAAAGCCTGTAGAATTTGATATTTGTCTTCACCCCTGTCTACTGTTGATTGGGTCATGTGACCTTTTTTGAAAGATTTAGCAGAAAGAATGGTATATTCATAGTAAACACTGGTATCAGCAACGCGACCAAATTTTGTTAGATAAAATGGTCAAGATGACTTCTCAAAAACGCTGGCTGTTACAGATTTAAAATTAAAATTAATAATCATTTAATTTTCCAAATGCAACAGTCCTATTTGTTTACTCCTCGTGCGTTTTTAAACCCGTAACAATATTTTGGCGAACAGTGCATTAAACATAGCACCTGAAAGTTTCGTATAAATCCGATAGTTTCTCAGCTGAATTTAGCTAAATTAGGACACTTTTCGCGAGTCCTGCATAACCTGAAGCCTTGGCCGTTCTCGTCTTCCGTGCCTGTGTACCATTGCTTGCATTGCCCAGTTGTGAAATGTTACATGTTCCATCACCCTCCATATTGTTTGCCAATCTCAGCAAAAGAAACCAGCTGATTTGAGCGACAACGACGAGGTTCCGCAGAGTTCTCCACCCCCCACGAAGGTATCCGTCCGTGTGCAAGCGTTCTTTCTTGATTTGCGTTCACTTTTCACATCACACTTTTCGGTTTTTTCTCGCCGTGTTCTTAACTGTGTACATAAAGGTGCATTTTATTCAATTCAGCTGGCTAAAAAAACGAAAATAAAATTGGATCGTTTACTCTTATAAAAGTGGTCTCTAAATTTTTCTTACTGTGACAGTACTTCTTTTTCTTACTAAGAAGAAACCCTGAACAGGTCAAGAAACACGCCAGGAAACTATCAGTTTCAATGGGGTTGGCCAACCCTGAAGTTCAAAAATGGTGCGCAGGGACTTACATTCAAAAATAGGTCAGTTACCTGTCACAACAACGACCAGCTGTTCTGCGTCTATTGCAAATCAGCCGTAGGGTTTGCCTCTCGAGTTAAAAACTCAAAGTGTATTTGAAGTGACAGGGAATCCGAGCAAAGTGCAGCTTTAATTGAAACTGTCGTTTTGTTCTTAAGTGACTGTCATAGCGTTCAAGAACACTTGGGAATTTGAGAGTCGTGATGCTCTCTTTCCTTTGATGTTGTATTGTTTGAGTTACATTCACTGGTTTATGGGTTTGGCACTGTCTGTGTTTCACTCTTTGTATTTTTCTTACAGACTTTTCCTTTTTTTCTATTTCAAAGATGTCTTAGTGTGATTATGTGCACATTTGCATTTCAAGTTTTTGTAAACTTGATGTCTGTTAAGGATGCTTTGACATATGTTTGCCATATAAAAATGGTTTCAACTTGTTTTTTACTCAGATGAGGCAGTTTGTGATGTTAGGAAGAGCCGACAGCTCGTTATTGCTTGACATTTGATGGTTGGTTTGTCATGCGCCAATATTGATCGTAATCAGCATGAAATGGTCAGTTCTGTCCAAGTCCAGCGTTCATTTCTTATCGTTTTCAAGGAACAAGCTTAAGCTTAAGCTGTATTACGATTAGCAGTCTGAAATCAAAACAATTACTTATTTTAAATTTTAAGATTTACGATAGTGATAGTTAAGTGTTGTCAGTCAGAGGTCACACAGCACTTTTTGTTAGTTAAGTGTTGTCAGTCAGGAGTCACACAGCACATGTTGTTATTGTCAATCATGTACATAGGACTGACACTGTAGCATTTTAAATGGAAGTCATGTGACTGAAGAGGGTGAGACGTGTTGCTTAATTATCACGTGATTAACTAAATGCTAAATCCTCAATGTATAAAATGCAGCAACGATGCGTTTTTGTCGTGCGATGTCGACTTCAAAATAAGATGAAAGACGTATGGAGCAGTTTGTTAAGGCAACAATAACATTCTATGTGCTATCATCTGCTTCTCCCTAAAATGCCTTGGGGTTTACTAATACAATTTTGAAGATTCGTAATTTGATGTGTTGCAATGTGCTTTCAGAAACAAGTGCCCAAATTGAATCTGTCGAAGCTGCTAAAACCTTCAGACGACGAGTCAGGTAGGTGTTGTTTGAACGGAACTCCTTTTCATTCGTTGAGTTTTTGGATGTGACGTAAATCTTTAAACAGAAGTTTAAAGTTTGGTCTTAAGCTCAACATAACTATTTCAGGTGAATGAAATTGAGTTTAGCAAAAGAATAAACTGAAACTAGTCATCGTTAATTATCCAGAAAATTTGTAATATGCATTATTTCTTGGCAATAATGAGGTAATGATTATACAGGACTAAACCTAGTAGGAGTGCGAGTCACTTCACATGAAACAGACCACAACTATTGCTTTATCATTTTCGTACTGAAATGTTATGCAGGACCTTATTGACAAGTCAATTGAACTGAGTCAATGACTTTTCATATTTTCTGAAAGTAGAATGTCTGGAATTTTTGACTTAATACTAAACTTTGACAATTTGGGTCACATGACCATGTCTTTCATCAATATAATCTAGCAAAAAGAAATTAAGCTATGTGCAGGCCAAAATAATGACCTCAATAACATGACCCAATTTCAGTTTGATCTAAATTTCTAAGATAAAGTCTCTCAAAGCGCTGCTATAATTTTCTGTATTAACAGTTCGTTTTATGCAACTTTCGAAATTTTTTGTAGAAACGATTTTGGATAATCCTTCTAACAAAGTTTTTAAGCTTATTCCTAAAAGGACAGTGTCTGAAAGGTCCATATGAATCACTTGAGCCTATTGTGAGATATGTTCCAAAGGTGGGCTAATTTAGACATTCTTCAGGATCCTATTATGTAACCTTGATATGTACACTTAATTTTGTACTGGTACTAAGATTTTACTTATAATTTTGGTTAGACACTGCTAGAAGCACCGACAGGGCAACGAAGATTCCTAAGCCCTCTGCGGACAAGTCCAAAGCTGTGAAACGCAATGACTCAAACAGTAGTGTGCAGCGGTCAGACTCTAACCTCAGCCTCAAGGGCAAGTCCAGACTACCTCAGCCAGTCAAGAAAGCCGACTCAACCCGCTCAGAGAGGTCGCTAGTGTCTGAGCAATCTGTGCAATCCAATGAGCCGAGCACGTGGTCTGATAATGAGGCACCGTCGCCGGAGCCAATCAAAAAGAGCAGCGCACTGACCCCTGCGAAGGTCACGTCACAGAAGAAGAGTAATCTAGTTGAAGAGGAAGAAGAAGAGTCTGATTTTGATGTAAGGGTTTGTCATGTTTCCTCTGAGAATCTCTTGTCAGGGTAGGCCAATGATTAAACACTGCCCCTGCAAACACAAGCCACATACCTGCAGAAATTGTGTACCAGTGTTGGTTTTCAGAATGCCTGCTCGGTGCGTTTAGACCTGGCCAAGATTGTGTTGTTTAGTTACAAGAACCTCGTGAAAATACAAAATCAGGAATTAACTCTTCTTAAGATATTGTCGTAGATTTCATGCAAAGCATGTGAACACTAGCTTTACCTGCGAAATTGTTGTGTTCATGGAAAGCAGCCGAGAAGTACTTATATCAAAAGCATGAATGATTTAAAAAACAATATTTTTTGTCTTAGCTTACTGTTCCTGCTATGTTCTTGTGTCCATGCTGATGGTCCATTGTGTTTTTCATCTACAAACACAAATAATTAGCATATTTTTGAAACAAGTTTCAAAACAAAGTATTGCCATTTTTCATTATGATAATAAGCTCCATATTTGTCGCAGGCTTGTAGTAAGATATTTTAGTAGCATACTAGTCTTAACCATGCTACCGTGATTTCTCCTCAACAGCTTTACGAATTCATTATTCTTACCTCAATCAGTCCTTTGCTACTTGATCTGTTTCAATTTTTAATGACATTCTTTGTTTGCCAGTCCCAAAACAACTGACTATTTTTCTTTGTGTTGATGGAGGAACATACTAGACACACACATGGTAAAAGGAAGGTTTGAAGTTACTGGAAGTGTTTAGTGAGTGTCACCTA
This sequence comes from Phoronis australis, assembly GCA_002633005.1. Classification (NCBI taxonomy): domain Eukaryota; kingdom Metazoa; phylum Phoronida; family Phoronidae; genus Phoronis; species Phoronis australis. The sequence goes on along the minus strand of NMRA01000123.1, from coordinate 786,476 downwards.
GTTGTCTCCCATGGTGAATTTGTGACATTTGTTTTCAGCTTTGGCAACTTTGAGAGAATGTCGTTATTGTTTTTTTTATTGTAGTCAGAGGAAGAGAGTGACGCCATGGCACCTGGTGCAGCAAGCGTCACGGGAACAGCAAAGAAGGTCAAACCAGATCAAAGAAAGGTACGTGGCTACTGGGTGGCCTTGGTATGCTGTACGAACTTTGCAGTACCGATTGAAAGAGGTGTTCTCAATTAAGAAAGAACTGACTACTGAGACTGCAGTTACAGCGATCAGTTGAGATGATAGGTTACTTTAATGAATACTTCTTCTGAATGAATTGTTGTGACACTGTTATAAAAATCCTGGAGTTCATTGCATACTTGAATGTTGTTGAAGTTTCAAAATGTCATGGCGTCCCTGTTAGAAAACCTTCAATTGTGTAATTTTCTTGTGTCAAGTAGAAATTTGTATTTTCAAAGACTTTTGGAGGTTTTGAATGTAGTAGCATCGCTGCTGAAGTTGTCAAATGTTTCATGCAAATTTCTACCTGAGGCTAAAGTGTGGCTCGATTCAAAACTGATTATTTCAATACTGCACAGGTTTTTGTGAATTACGGTGTGTTTTTGTGAATGACTTAACTCCAAAATTTATTCTTTCATGATCATCCATATAGTTCAGCAACCCGCGTTGTACTGATGGAATAGTGATCTAACAAAGTCATCCGCTGAAACATTTGTTCGTAAAAGAGTTGGGTTGTTATTCATGATATTTTGAAACAAAAAAGATTGTTATCTGATATGATAGTTGCATCATACTTGAGGAATATTGAGACCAGGGTGGCTCTAAGGTCTCGTGTTTGTAGGAGGCAGCAGAGACCCCGCCACTCTCAAGCACCATGAAAAGTACAGGATCTTTGCCTAAAGACAAGCAAGCTAGTAAGTTCTGTTTCATTCTCAGCCTTTTGTGAGAACCCATCATGAAATCAACCCTACTGTTCTTAACAGTTTTTGTGTGCAGGTTAAGAAAATCATGAAAGCGTATTTTTCATGAGCTTTAATTTATCTGAGTTTGCCAAAGACAAATTGCTTATGATACTGTCACCACATTAGTGTTCATGCCTAAAGCTCTCCTGTATAAGAATGAATCAAAATATGTGACCTTTTAGCTCAGTTTGGGAGTGTTCCAATGTCTGGCAAATTAGTTTTTATGTGTTAAGTGTGATGATTCATAATATCAATGGATGCAAGTGTTTTGCTTGTAATGTTGGTTGCTTTCTCACTCAAACTAGCACGTTATTGTGCTTCAGCACTGTTATCATGACTTTAATACTCACCCACTAAATCTAACCATGACCATTTTGTCAACGCCAACATATTTTGAAGTTCAATCAAGTGTGATAAATTTTGGAGCAGGCTGCTTTGTTTTTTTCTTGCACCAGAAATAATGGCTGACCTGGGCATGAGCGACATCTCCGAGGTCAGCGACCCCGATATTAGCGAATCATCTCCACGGCGACGTGTGGACAGCTGGGACGACTCACCACTCGACTCCACTATTGAAGACCAACAGCCAGAGCTTAAGTTCTCTGTTGTGCAGGAAGAGGTACATATTGACATTCTATATACGTGACGTGCTGTGTGAAAATGCCTTCTGATTCTGGCTGTTCACTAGTATAAATCTAAACGAGTTTCGACTTGTTCCTTTATCAGATTAAAAATGATTTCTGTTCTTTGAATCAACTGACAGTGGCTAAGTTATTGACATTAGGTTTAATGAGTTGATTTGACCCGGCTGGTCACTTTATGTGCGGTGCAAAATGAGCCGGTAGTTTTTCCCAAGCTCAAAAATCACTTCGAACCCAAGTAAGGATCAAGTTGAAATCAGTTTTATAACTGCGTAGTAAATGGCCTGGATCTTAAGTCATTTTTTACAAAAGCTGGATTTCCAGCTACTTAAGATACGCTGTGCAATGCTTACATTGATGCTTGATGATTGATAGGCACCCTCATCATTTTGTCCGTATCTTAGAGTGTAGAATTTCATGAACTTTGTGTCAGTGTATTACATTTTGTTTTGTGTGTGAGCTTTTGTGTTGTGCGTACACCTCACTTATTGTTTTTGTTTGCGTTTTGCTTGTCCTTTCCGTCTTTCTCTTTTCCGCACCCACACCAGTTGCTTTGTTTGATTTCAGTCCGACTTTGATTCTACTTTTGATGAGGAGCAGGACCCGCTTGACGGCAAATCGGAGGTGAGCTATCATGCCCGACTTGCAACACTTCCCCACTCTGACTCTCCTATGCATGCCTTCTTCTGTTTAGCTGGTTCCAGTTCTGATAGTAGCTGTATAGATACAACCAGCGTGCCCTCATCTGCTGCTTTAGATAGAGCAAAGTCTTTAGTTCCTCGTCGACACTTCCTTAGTGAAGACTGCACGTACATGAATGTAGCTTTGGACACTCCTTCTGTAGATCCCTCTGTTCAGAGGTCGGTCAACTCTTCTTTCATTCACTACCAGTACCCAAAACTTAACCAAACTTTAGAAAGACTAGCAAAGACCAAGTTTACACAGGAGCCAGACAGTGATATGCTGGCGTACTTGTCCACACCCGAAATTTCCCTGTGTGAAACAGCCCGTGACGCCGCGAGCCTGAGCGATCACAGTGAACGGTCTCGAGGGGCCAGCGCTAAGACCTCTCGTACCAATGTTCATGAGTGGTCAAGACACTTGCTGCAGCCAATGGACACCAGTGATTGCGATCTTGTCACTGCTGACTGTGTGGCAGAGGTTGTGGCAATGTCGGCAACCGGCCGTCTTCAACGGGATCCTGAATCTGAATTTCCTCCGATCTCCTTGAGGAAAGGGTTGTCTGAGGATACGGGTGTTAACCATGCTTATCTTCAGTCTTGTGTGCCAGATGATACAAATTGTGGGCTGCAGCAGAACAGTGCCTCGGGTGAGTCCCGTTCACCAAGGACTTGTTCTCCTCACTCCTTCTCAAGTGACTCTGACAACGTAATTCCTCGAAAGAGAATTAGAGTAAGGAGAAAGTTGCCCGCTATTCCACCAGAGGCTCTGGAAATTGCGAAAATTCGTCTTGGGTTGACGAAGCTGACATCTCCAGATGGCACCGCTGTACTCAGGCCCGTGAAGAGATATAAGAGTGAGACATCGGCAATAGAATCACACGAAGAACGGTCACGTGATTTGTCTGAATTTTCTAACAGCAGCTGTTGCGACCTGTCTATTTGTGCTGATGCTTTGTCTCTGTGCAGAGAAGAGAGAAGATTGCGTGTCAGTGTGTCGTCAATAGATGCCAGTAGGTGCCGTGATGCTTTGTCACCTAAATCATGCCATTCTTGTCTTGATTTACCTGCCCAGATTCATTTGACTAGCCATGAGCTTGACGAAATTCCAGGAGAGATTCTGCCGAACTATGAGAAAGGTAATTCCCCATACCCTCAGAAAGTTCTTAACTCTGTGGAATGTGAAAAGATTTTTTCTGAACACAGGTCACCCGGCACTGACAGTCCTGTAGATGGGTGTTGTACTCTCCACAACCATCTTGCCACATGTGTTGTAGAAAAGCAGAGTATTGAATACAATAGACATTTGATACAATCTGAAAGTACTCCAATTTTATGTGGTGGTCTTAGTACTAAAGATGAAGCATCTCCATCTGATTGTGATGACGACAATGCTCTTATTTCAGAAAGTATCGGGCATGTGTCTGAAGTGTACGATTGTGTTTACGAAAAGTTGGGACATAGTTTGCTGCAGTCTGAAAGTGCTGATTGTGTATCAAGGCATCTTATGGCAGATGACCAGGTGTCATCATCAGATGAAAGCGACAATAACCTACTTCAATCAGAAAGCATTGAAGTTCCTCCAGAGGAAACAGAGCCTAGTCACAAAGCTTTGTCCTATGGAAGGCAAGATCAAAGTCTGCTCCAGTCAGAAAGTGTTGAAGCCTTCATTGAGGAAAACCTACCAGATGAATACAAACATCATGTCACTGACTTGCTCCAGTCGGAAAGTACTGATGTTGTATCGGAAAATCACGATCGTTCTCTTTGTTCTATTCTACGAGAGAGGGAGGCTAAAAGTGCTGAAAACACCAAAGCTCTGCCCAGCAAGAATGACAAAGATGACAGGACGCGATATGCTGAGGGATACACTGTGTTGAAGAGCTTTGAAGAAATCAAAGTGGCTTGTTCTTTACCTCAAAACATGACAGAAGACGTGGCATCCTCTTCATGTTCATATATCACTGCCAGCGATGGATCAGATGAAAGCTCTTCACTTACCAAGGCTGCTGAGGACGTAGAGTCTGCAATGCTTTCCCTGATTGACGGCACCTCTCAATATGGCCTTCAGCCAATTACCTCCTGCACAGCAAGTGTTGCTTTGCATGAGGACTTACGTGAAGATGTTCAGAGCTCACCGGATTGGCTGAAGAGTTGGACTCGGCCTCTCCACCAAATAAGTGCTGTATCAGAAGTGTGCATTGAGAGGACACCTTTGTCAGATGCCAGTACTTCTTATTTTTCTGCGTGTGGTAGTAACAATCTCAAAACCTCTGGCAAGGCAGAAGACTTCGCAACCAATGCCATTTCTTTGTCTTCAATGGCCAGCACAGTTGAGATGGGAGAGAATGTCGAGAGGACCGTACCAAGTTGTGAGCATCCAAGTGGTGCTCCACGCATCGACGTTGAATTAGACAGACAGACGTCTGATAGAGAGCAGTGCTTTGAGTCCAACTCCTTGTCATCATATTCCTTGGTCACCTCCATGAGTGCTTGCAGTTCAGGTGATGCACTTCTTGATTCACCTTCCCGGAGCCTGACTAGTGTTGGTGTTGCACCACCAAAATGTACAAGTGGCTGCAGTGATTCTTCATCAGGGTCGCATGCTCCAGCCATATGCCACAAGGAAGAATGGGCTTTCTCAAATAAAGGATATTTCTCGACTTCGGACGAGAGTCCGGCGTGTTTAGTTATTGCAAGCGGAGGACCTTCATCTGAAGACACCAATCGAGAATCTTCAAAGGAAGAATGCTTTCCCAAACTTCCTGTCACGGACAGTACAGAGGCTGATGGTGACCACCCTAAGTTCATGTGGAGAGATTTTGACATAGGAGAAGTTGTAAGCGCTGTCACTGATGCCATTACTCCACTGCTGCAAGCCTCTGCTTTGCAGGGAAATTCTGATAGTGGTTTCTCCACAACTGATGCTTTTGCCACGACATCTGTTCTTAGGTCAGTAATATCCAAAGTGTGCCGTGAGCTGAAGCAGAATGCAGATCCTGAAATTGAAGTTTCGTCTAGTAAGCAAATGTCTGAGGATGTTTCCAAAATTGTAAATATTGTAATGACTGTGTTGAATGAAATATCTTTCCATGGAAATCAGATTGTTTGTTTGGATGGAGGTGTAAACAGTGTTGATACTACTGCGAGCAGCTCTCAAGAGCTTACCTCCAAAATCAGTGTCCTTGTCAAGAATCGTTTAAGTGCACTGTCACACTCTGCCGAAGGTTCACATTTAGATAATGTTCAAATAACACAGTCTTGGTCGAACGATTCCTTCCCGTCTCCTCCAAAATTGTCTTCAGGTGAGTTTGTCACTCAAACTGAAAAACCTTCTGGTGTCAAACGACTTCTTGGCCTATTCGAAGCCAAGGCAACGGAATGCATGCAAATTTCCCCGCCTTTGGCCATTGGTAACCGATCTAGGTATGTTGGTGTTTTCGACACTGCATCCGATCACATATTGGCTCCACAGAACAGACCATCTTGGTTCCCACCTCCTGAAAAACAGAGTGAGTCGGCTCCAATTCTCTGCCGTGGCTTATATAAGGCGTGTGAAGTTTGCAGTAGTTCAAGCGAGTCACTTCCATCACCTCCCACTATGAGTTCTGCCGTTGAATCTCTCTCTGGTGGGAGCCTGCCCTCTCCTCCTTGTGAAGCAGGTTGTTTTCTTGTGGACTCGAGTGCGCTGTGGCCACCTCTGCCACCATTGCTGGTGGAAGAAGATATGGACGGGAACAGATCGGAAGAAGTCGACCTTCCATTACCAGCACTTCCAGAAGAACTGTGCTGGCAACTAGCCTCTGATGAGCTCCCACCACCCCCTTCTGATATTTTTTCTTCAAGTAAGGATGATTCCTGTGACAACAGCTCTTCTAGTCAAGAATCTAAAATCTCTTCTCCGGTTGCTGCTTGTCACATGTTACAAATGGACGAAAATGATTTGGTGCTTGATGTTTCTGTATCCCATTCTCCTTCACCACCAGTGCCACCTGTGGATGAAGTGATCGAAGTGTTGGAGGTGCCATCTGATAGTTCGTCTCTTCCTGCTCCTCCTGCCTCTGCTGAGCCTCTACTACAGGGTGCCAGTTTCACCCCTTTTGCTGGTGTTAGCGAAGTACAGGCTGTTGAGGTCAAGGAGGTTGTATCCTTGGATAACATTTTACCATTGGTAGAAAGTGTTAAGGTATTTGAAATTAACTCAGATCATACCTTGGTGTGTACTGAGTCACCATCACCGCCGTCTCTGCCATCACCACCTGTAAGTCTTTTAACTGTACCAATATGCCATGAAGACCTGCCTCCCCCACCCTGCTTACCTTGTCATTGTATAGAGAGTGCACGGGTAGAAAAAAATTCCCGCCTTGCTCACTCACACGATAAGACGCAAAGTGACACTTCATCTTTGGGTTGTTGTAAAGAAGTCTTGGAAAAGGATACCTTGGAGATTGACATGCCATGTGCACCAGAAGAATCTAGCTTATGGCTAGCTGGCGAGTGTCTTCCTGCTGTACATTTGGAGACCTATGGTGAAATTGACAAAATTTTTTTAACTAAATCACTTTCTCCTCCAGCTATGAATCCTCCATCCCTGCCAACTGCAGTTTATGATCATGAGGAAACTCCATCTGAACAAAGTTCGTCCAGTAAATCTCTTCCTCCACCATCAGTGCCTCCTCCACCATTGCCAACGAACATCACTCTTTATGATGACAAAACTCCATCTTTACCAGCTCGAATGCCTTGTTTAACAGAGCATTTTACGGAAAATGTGGGTGCGTTTTGTACAGAAGACCCAACACTGTCTCAATTTCAGGAACCACCGCCACTGTTTGAATGTAGCCCAAATGAAAATGAAGTTTTGATGACGTCGACAACCCAATATGCATTTGATTTCTGGAGAAACTTGCTGAACAAGCCAAAAGAAGCATGTTCTCATCAGTCCCTCACTAAATCATTGCTGGCACAGCCTGTTCACGAGGAACATCTACAAAGCACGTCACCAATATCACCCAATGAGTCCTTCATCGACGGAAAGGCCCCATCTGGCAACGACACCTCTTATGAACTAAGCTGCAACGTCTCTAAGAACCTCCAGGCTCTGGACCAGAGTATATCCTCACTGACCTCAGATGTGCTCAGAAATCTGGCGACCTTGGGTAACGCTGAGACGTCAATTCCGACTGTGTTCAAAAAGGAAATATCCTCAGAGTTGTCCAATCTTGTTCACATGGCTATCTTCAATGCCTGTGTGCAGGCAGGCTTACATCCAAGCCCAACGTCTGCCTTTGATCAACAGTCAGACAGCTTCTCTGATGCTGTTAGTCTGACACTGCTTAGAATCGGGGATTTGAAAACATCTGATGTTAAGTCAATCACGTCATTACAAAGTACCTCTAGAGACATCAGTAGCAAGCCCACTGAATCTTCTGCCCACTGTGATCCTTCCCTATCCTTTGGAGCTCAAGCGTCAATTAGGGATGTTGTGCAAAGATTTGTAGTTCAGGTATTCAGAAGTTTGAAAATGGGAGACCTATTTGGAACAGACACGGAGCTTGTCATTTCTGATGTTTCACTACAAGTGAACCACATAATGGAATGGCTGATGACTACTCAGCGACGGCCAGTAGATGATACAGATGTACAAGAACAGGGTTCCTCTCTTGCTGAATACATTTTGAAATCAGCTTCAGAAATAATATATGAAAGGTGTGGCGTAAAGTCTCAGTTCTCTGACGGAACTGTAGATTCGACAACCAAGGGTACCGTTTCACCTTTAAACGAGAGCATAAGTGAATCAATATCAGGAGATTTAGTATCGGCGAACTTGAAATCTGATCAGTTCCATGTTAATGTTGGACACGCAGAAGGTATATGTGAGCTTCACCCCATTTCAAATGTTGTTGGTGATAATGGCGTTTTTAAACCATTACCTTCAATCAGTGTAACTGACAGTGGAAGTGACTTTGTCTCTTCTAAGGAAGATTGTACAACTTTACATTCTGAAAAAGTCCAGGAAGTAGCTGTGAAATATGTTACTTCTGGTAAGACACCGCAAAAGCTGCAAGGTGTTTCTACCAGCAGCTTGGATGTTTGTTGTGAACATAGGCAAGACGAAACACCTTCTGAACACGTGCAAACAATACATAGCAGTAACCATATGAGTGATAAGGTTGGTTCGAGTTCAAAAGTGCAAGATGCGTTGCCACTTGATCCTCTATACAGTGTTTCGTGCTCACTATGTCCAGTTTCAAGTGTTGCGAAGAATGTTGTTGATTCGAGAATAAGCCTACCAAGAACCTTGGAAAAGTATATCGAGTGTAGTGATGACAAGGCACGAAGTCCCAAGACTGTTGTTCTATCACCTGGCCTGGTCGATTCAAGAACCTACACAGTAGATGATAGCCCTGATGGTAATGCTTCTAATGGAAAGATTGTACAGGAGTCACTAGACGAAGACATCTCATCAGCTTACAAAAACTCCAGCTCTCCCCTTGTTTTTGATACTTCCAGGCCGTTCTCAAATTCTTCTAGCTCATCTAGAAGTTTTGCTATTGCGATGGATGATGAAGATGTGGGTACCGCTGCAGTAAGGGTGTCCGGTTCTGCACAGTATAGTGAAGTAGATGCAGGCTGTCACCGCCTCCCCGGCAAAGTGTTGCACAAGGTAGAAATGAAAAACGAAGTATTCAGACAGTTGATGGAAAACACTTATCCCCCGTCGCAGATGCTTGGCATTGCTGATTATACATCGTCTGATCATAACATAGACTTTAAGAGAACTACGAGGAGCTCCCACAGTGATGCAAGGAAGTCTTTGTGTTCCCCAGAGCTCATAAATGAATGTACATCAGGCCTTATTATGGACAAAAACCGTGAGTCAGAAATTGCCAGTGCGCTGGAAGTGGGCCCATTCCTTCAAGTTGCCTGTAGTCTTGGAGATGAAGGCGGTGCAGGTAATCCATCAGACAGTGGTGTGAGTGATAATTTGTCCACGTCTAAGTCTTCAGAGACTGCCTTTGAAATCCTTCAAGGGCAGCAACAGATTAAGATCCATCAGATGACTATTGTTTCCCCTGTTTCTCCTACATCGTCTTTGTCCAGCAGTAGTCCAACCAAGGTTGCTAGTCCATTACAAGGAGACGAGTCCAGAGACTTTGCTTCCTCTCACCTAGCGCTTGACGAATCCTTACTTCTTCCGTCCATAGGAAGCAGCAAATGTTCAGAGGTTTTGGAAACTTGCACCATCTTTATTCAAAACGAAACCACGACGTACTACAATCATAAGTCAGCCAGTGCTTCATCCAGTTCAATTTCGTCATCATCAGTCAACAACAACGCACCCGGGTCATCCTCCCAAAAAGGGGAAGGACCTAACGGAGGTGTTGTCCCCTCTCATGATAGTCGCTTATCTAGCTCCAGCTCACCATCTGAGCGAGAACTTTGCTGGATGGAGGAGGGACTGTTTTCCAAGTCAGACAGGTCTGATTCCCCCTCTGCCTTCTCCATCCCCAATTACTGCCTCCAGCCTGTGAGTGAGACCGAGAGCTCCTACACCATGGTCTCGTCGACGTCCCTCGTCTTCCGTGAAGATTTCGACGTCTGCAGCAGCCACAAGGTGATGACATCGTTGTTGAAACATGGCAATGTTTGCTTTATTGGGTTTTGTTCTTTGTTGCGGCATCTTCGTTAGTTGAGGTTAAAGTTGCATTCCATTGTGTTCTGTTTTTTGTTGTGTACGTCGGCTTTCTATTTCTTTCTTTCTTTGTTCGAACCATCTTTAATTATGTTGCTGTTTATGCTGGCACATGTCATTCTTTTTTGAAGTTTTGAATGGGACTGCGTTCCATAGATCCAAGGCACTCGCTAGAAAAACTGTTGTGCTCGTGCTTTGCTTGTAATGGATGGCGATGTCTTGTGAGCCTACGTTTTTCGCTATGTTCTTGGGTCTATGCAACGTACCCTAGCTATGAATTCTTTTCCTGTTTACTTTCTTTCACTTAATTATTAGCAGCCTCACTAAATTCTTTATAGAGAATGTGCATCTTTGAGCCTATTGTTCAGAGCTGTTCACAAGTTTCGTCTAGTTGAAATGTGTTTGATGTATTGAATTGTACCAGCATGATAATTGAATTTTATTATATTAAATCAATTTTTGATCAATTGAGGAATAAGGTAAAGTCTGGTATTATGCTGCATGGTAGTCCTCCCATCACTTTGACTTCTTGCCCTACAATGCTATGTTGTAGCTAATGTTTAGGGATCTTGTTCTAGTGATTATTTTTCTTGGATATTTTGTGCTAACTCACAAAAATCACATTTGCGAAAGGTGTGAAGCAATGACACTGCTGAACATTACAGGTTATGGTGACATTTGTTGATACTACCAAAGTACAGACTGCAAAAATGAATCTTGTTTGTCACACTTCTATTTCAGTGGGTGGAAACGGTTCCATGGCCTCGCCTCTGCTTTTACAATTTTCTAGAGTCCAGTTTTTGACCAGCAAACACCTAAACTGCTTCTTTTATTGGGTCCCTACACTCTAAACATTCTTGCTGAAAATATTCCATTGATATTTGTTGACCAAACTCCATAGACTCCTAGGGACCAGATTTCTCACCCACGGCTCAGGTGGAATGGTTCCTAGGTGGAGAATACATAGGAATGACCATGGAATCTGTTGTATCTTTTATGACGCGTTTTTGACGCATGAAATGTTGAATTCGTTTGCAGGAAAGCAGTCCACCTGCTACAAAACCTGTGGAGACTAAGAAGCGAGGATCGTCAGTGGGCCAAGAGGTTTGACTTTTATGTGACAGCTGTAGTATGTGTGTGTTTGTGTGTGTGCAGATGATCTCTAAGAACACGCTCATTTTTGCATTTCTGTCTTTTCTTCCAGGGTGGTGGTTTTCTGTCGGCTTGTCTTATTTTCTTTCTCAATAGTTATCATCTCAGCAAGTGTTTTTCAGCTCACAGACTTAACTGACGTCCGTGAGGTGTTCTTGCTCTAAATACCCTGTTTGTGCTACGTGTTTCTCTGATTGTGTCCAATGTGCACTAGCAAGCTTGTGTGTTGTACTCAGAGTATTACTTATGACGCCTATGCCTGGTAGCTTTGTACTGAACTCAAACTATCCATATTGGCCATAAACTGTTCATGTTCTATCACTCCATTGACGATCACTTGGGTGCACTTAGGGTCTCTCCTGAGTAGTTACTCATCAGTTCAATGCACTAATGACCTTACTTATCTGTTATCTTTATAGTCTTTTAGCACAGTTTTAACATTACGATAAATATTTTCTTGAAAGAGTACTAATTAGTGTCGCTACTTGAGCTGTTCTATATTCTGTACAAAGTTAGAAATAAGATATATCTATAAGGTAATTAAATAGCCTGTTATTCATTCTAATGCCTCGAGTGAAATTACAAATTAATATTTTGTTATTAGCAATTGGTCAGTTCTTTGAAATGTTGAGCAATGAAGTTCTGTATAATAATGAAATCTTGATTTCATAAGCACCTGTTACCCTACCCTTCATTGTGGTGACTTGTCTGACTACCATTACTGTAGTTTTAATGTACCATGTATTGTCTGCCGATCAGCCTGAAGAGGGCGCTGATGACAGCGACAAGTGGGATTCAGACGACGAGGAAAATGAGAACTTAGCTGAAGCCTATTCTGAAGCACTAGCCCAGCAGCCCTCACTAGAGGTTAGACATGCAGGGTTAGGGGCTCTGGTCAGAAATGTTGACACTGGCATGTGATTTTTACAAATAGCTAGAATGCTTTTGTTTGTTATAAACATTAAGTATAAAAATGAGAATTACAGTGAATTGATGTTGGACAAAATTTATCATAAATTACTTGTTCTCAAGATTGAAATATATTTTCTTAAATCATAGGTTATGCGATGTTAGTAAGTGTGAGCAAAGTAAAATTTAATCTACTAATTCATCACCTGTGATCTTATTTGCAAAGAGGAGCTTCAACATCACAAAGTAGTGCTAGCGAACCAACTGCTACTTAACAAATGCAATCTATTTACAACTATTTATGTTGGAACCGTATTTCACAAGTGCCCCCATGCAGGTGAACGACTTTCTATTCAGTCATTCGGAAAAGGACCCGTGCTACATAGTGAGCCTTGAGTCTCCCATTGCAGCTTGCTTCAAACTCTCTCCATCAAGCTTCAGTAGCCATATGCATTTGCTTGTGTGTTGCAAAATAGCTTTCAGTTCCACGTTTTACTTATTTTTGATAAGTTGCTGAAGTTAAGAGTCTCGTCATATTCTAGCATTTAATCCGTAGTAGTGTACGTGAAATATCACGGTGTTTTGATGTTTGTTGTGCTTTCAGTTTGGCAAATCTCTTGAGACCGTCACCCCTTTGCCTGCTCCCCTATCACCCCAGTCTGAGGTTGAGGCCCGTTCTCCCAAGAAGGTCAGGGATGTGTGCAGTTTGATGTGATCACCTGTTGATGTGTCTTGTTGGCAAGCAGGGAAAGCTCTAGCTACTGTGCTATTGGTCAAATCTGAGGTCAAAGTTTATGCTCTCAAGTCTAATATAAAGCCGAACATGTGCAACACTATTAAATGTGGCCAAATTAGCATGACTGGTTTTCAGTTTGAAAGCTATGCTTCACTGTTTGAAGAAAAAATCCATGTGTACAATCATGTACCTCGCTTTCAAAAAGAACGGTCTACCCGCATCACTTTGAATGAAGTGGTTTTTCCAATAGCTACACAAATGTATCTTTATTTTTTTAACAAATTGGCTTGCAACTTAGCAGCGTCTGTTTCAAAAATTGATTATTAACGATTTCCAAAGGCAAGTAGTAGATTTTCGAGTCATGGTTGGCCTCCTCTCATCACTACGTCTCTTCTCAAAAAGTACATAATTGAAACCTAGCACCAGTTTGGCCTGATTGATGTTTTAGATCATTCATTCGAAACATTCACTTAATATTTTGTCTCGGATTTTACTTGAAAGTGGAGCTTTGCCTGGTATCCTGTTTTTAAATTGAATTTTCTTTGTTCTTGCCGGAGATGATTCCTTTGTAAAGTTTGATATTGTCTGCGAGTGATGTTTCTGAGCTGTTTTCTGTGTTTAGATTTTTTAAATTCCAGACTTTCTTGTTGACTGTGTCCATCTTGATTGTTCACCTGTTTCCAGCTGTCCTACATCTGTTTTGAGAACGTTCTGTGCGTTAAGTGTGCTTCCAGTCTACCTTTTAGTATTTAATTTAAATTAATTTTGTTTCTGTTTTCTTCTATGCGTCACTCAGTACTTCTGGATTTTCTATTATCTTGTAATTTCTATTTTGCAGGTATTCTTGATCTGTTCTTTGGAATGTGTTGTTTTGTTCTTTGATTTTGAAATTCACTGTTTATCACTTATTGAACTGATCATTGTGAATGTGAACAATGTTTTTGTGCGTGGCACTGTGCATTTTTGTTATTTAAGATTGGTCTTAAAAGATATTCTGTGATAACTTGTGACTTGAAAATAATGGATTTCACATGGCATGGTTACCATTTCTGAATGTTCTCCTATTCTACATAGTACCTTTGAGTTCTTGCTTTCAGTTTATACATTGCATAATTGCTTGATTTGTGGATTATCTAATTTTGGTGTTTTCTGGTTATTTAATATAGTCTGATGACTGGGACAGCGACGTAGAGAATGCACTCCTCCCGGATACAAGTTCAAAGGCGGTTGACAAGGTGAGTCACTGTTTCCTGCGTGCGCATTGTCCAATTGGGTGTGTCACCACATACGGTAGTGTTATAGTCAATGAACCTGGTTCTGTGTTAAGATTGTGCTCTTAACTTACATGTATGCACCATGTGCATTGTGTGTGAATGCTTTGTGGTTGATGTGTGGTCTGGCGTGTTGTTTGTAACAAGACAGTGTTGTTAATAATGTGATTGAATCCCCCGGGCATGTTGTAAACATTGTACAGTACTGTTGTATAGTGGTTAGTGGCTATTGCTGTCCTGAACCTTTCTGTAAATATTAGTGAACTCCGCTTAGTTTATCCTGCTTTATGTCTCTTATTGACTAGCAGGAAAATGCTGTTGACAGTGGTGACGACCAAAGTGATGGTTGGGACAGTGATGCCGGCGAATTCTCAATTGGAGGCAACAAGAATGATAGTAGCCGCGCTAGTAAAGGCCATGGTGCTCACATGTATGATGACGACAGTGATGATGAACAGGGTCATGGTGATGGTGACGATGGTGGCAATGACAGAACACCTGTTGCTGGTGACAGTGTCAAAAAGCAACCCGAGAATGACAACTCTGTAAATTTCGATAGTGAAGAATCTGAGGTTGAAAACCTGCCTGAGCAAAAGCCTGGGGAATCGATGGCTGACGATGGTGATGGGCACGACTTTGACGAGGATGATGTTTTTGCTGGCTTGTCGGAAACTTACACAAAGCTAGTGAATAAAACTGAGGCTAAAGCAGTGGCTAGCGATGAATGGGGCAATGCCAGAAAAGCAATGGAAGAATTAAAGGAAAGTGGAGATCATGGCGGAGCTGTGGATGTGCAAAAACCACAGAAGGGGTTCCAGTTGCAGATGGATGACGATTCATGGGACAGTGAGGAAGGCTCGAGAGACAACGGCGGAACGGATGACGCGTCGCCTGACCAGGAACTTACTTCACCAGATGGTGGTGTGCTAAGAAATGGGGAGAGATGTGAGGCGACTATGGACACCACTGCAGTGTCTTTACCAGATGTGGAGAAGGTGAAAAAGCACTCTACCTCAGTTCTGTTCTCTTTCTTGTTCTGTTTTCTTTGTGGAATTTCTCATTACTGTTTTGATGTTTTTATACCTATGGTCTGTGGTGTGGGTTATCTTGTTCTTGTGTGTTTGATGACTTCTGTGGTGATACTGGTTTTCATGTTAAAGTCACTCTTTGGTTACAAGGTAAAGTCACTGGTCTGTTTCCAATTATACCTCGTTAGGAATTCAGTACAGCTTGCTGTAAGTTATATTGTTTTTGTTGGCGTTTTTTGCTGCGCGAGTGGTGGGTTGTTGTAGACATGTGATCTTTAACAGGATTTAATGAGTCGACAAAACCTTTCTTTGGCTCATTTGTTCAAAGTGGAGGGATTTCCACCACTAGTTGATAACAAGATAGTACTTGGTAACATGGATCTATTTTGGACAAACCATACACGTAATGTGTTATCCTTGGTTGCACCCTTTAGTACTTCTTGTGTTACAGTCAACTAGGGTGTGAGAGGATTAAAGCTTGCTGCTAGCAAAATATTCTAGACATCATTAAAATGTCGATAAGAAAAGATAAATTCAACACTGAATTATTGTTTTTCCCATTGTTAAGAAAACTATTGTGAAATGACTAGGCATCAAGTTTCACATCGCCTTGATTCTTAGGCTGCAATGTGATGGTGGTCAGACAAAAACTCAGGTGTCTCAATCCATGTTTTGTTTTTTATCGAGTGCACGATGATTTTTCACAAAAGCGAGCAAAAGCATGTAAGTCCTGTGTACGCTAACTATTGGTCACAAGAACGTATACCATAACTTTTGCAATTGTTTTGCAATGTTATTTATACATGTTTACATCTAAAAAATTGTCATCCAATGCAAGTTAATGGCATTATACATGCATATACTCAGTTTTAATTGTGCCATTAAGAAACCAACCATCTGGCACCAAGGCGCTGAGTGATTGATGAATATCACGGTCACACTCAATACAACGAGTAATCATAATAATAAAGTAAATCTGCATAATGCATAAGCGCAAGCCTGCATGTGATAACTACAGCGTAGCAGAAGATAAATATGAATGCAAATTGCTGTAACAGAGAACATTCAAGCACTTGATGGCTGCTGTAGTGACTAAGATGATAACCATCACAGGCAACTTGTCTTTTCACACTCTGTTTTTTTCACATCGTAGAATACTAACATTTTTGCAGACATTGTGGTGAAGGGGCTGTGGGGGAACATTTTTGCTTGATATACTGTCTAATGAAAATGGTGATAGTTGTGAATGGTCTTTAATAATCGTGGGACAGTTTGACTTGATTAGAAACAAAGGAGTCCCTGAGCTACGCGCATTTGCTCACCATCATTTTCTTGTTGGATGTTTTGAATCTGCTGCCCTTCTATCCAGGTTTCTTCTTCTCTTGATTTATGGTATTGAATAGCTACTGTCCAACAGTTTTATTACCTGAGGATGGACAGGTGTCGAAACAAAATATTTCCAGTGTGATATAGAACTGTCAATCATTTCTCAAGTGTTGCAATTTATATTACGCTCACTGTAACTAGAACTGACATGTGGTCACTAAGCATTCATTCAATGCCTTTTTATAGTCCGATGGCAGTGAATGGGATAGTGATGGTGGGGATGGCGACAATAAAGACGTGGAAGGCCCCTTGGAAGAAGCTTCTGAACCAGAGGTGCATGAATTATTTTTACGGAGCATACGATTACTGTTACCTTTCTGAATCTCCAAACTTTCAGGTCTTGTGTAATGTTTCTCTACCCTGTGTGGCATTCAACAGTGTTGCTTCTCATCACTCTATGGCATTCAACAGTATTGTGAGTCATAAATTTGGAATCCTCACCAGTCTGTGTTTCAAAAGTGTCGTCAATATGTTGTTTGTTCATACCTGTACTCGCGACTCCATGTTGGTGTCAAAGCTGTACGTTTTACAAACTAGAGTTCGATCTCAGTTCAGTACTCTTCTCTTTTCGTATTTCCAACTCGTTCTTCGGCTTTTTTGTAGCTTGCCACGGAAACAAGCACACCTGTTGCAACTCGCCAGGCTGTGCCAAAGGTGAAATATTTACACTGTCTGTTCGGTGCTCTTTAGCTGTCCTCGTTTGATGTTTCCTTCCATTTTGTTTTTTTGGTTTTATTCAATTCTGTTGGTGAATTTTGCTGCTCTGTGTAAATGGTAAGAAGTCATTTTTCCAGCACCTGTTCCCCTTTTCTGTTTCTGCCACCACTTAATAAGCAAAAGCGCCAAACTTGGTGATTTTGGAACTGCAGTGCGATCTGCAAGGTCTGAAAGTCTTCAAAAGGGGTTAACAAATCCTTGCCAATTTCACATACTTTCCATAGTCATGGCAAAAAATGTGAAGAAAAGCAAGAAAACTGATTGTAAGTCAAATTTATGGTGAAAATTTCTGACAAATGTTTCTCTGTAAATGAAAAACAAAATTCCGAAAGTCGGGGAAGAATGGTGAATTGTGTTTCCATGGTTTTGTGTATTATTGCAAAAAGTTTAACTTTCTAGTGCGCTGTTGCACTTTTTGCCATGAAATAGCATTATTTCTTTCACATCTCTTACTTTCTTTATCTCTCATTGGGAATAACATCACAATATTTGACTGTTGCATTTTACATGTATAAATATTCCATGGATGATTTGTTAATGGTTGACTAATTTTAAAAGTTATGATTACAGAAAAGAACACAATTGTGTTTAACCAGTCATGCTACCAAAGTATGTGCTGAGAATGTGAAATGTGGTGCTTGCCTGTTGTTTCACCACTGTTAAAACCTGCAAAGCCTCGTTAGTAAACCTGGATTGTATTGCGTAGACCCTAGACATTTGTGAAACACGTGTGGCTGAAAATGTTTGTTTTATGGATTGGAATGTGAATTCTATCTCATAATGCAACATCCCAACCTCACTCGTCAATCCCTTCAGTGGCCACCATTTTGGTATCGTGGTATTCTGGTAAGATCCCAAGTGTATTCGCCCAAAAATCGTGTGGTCTTGCGTGTCTTTGCTTCTTTGCGAGATTCTTGCATCTATGAGACACAGCCTCCTTGGTCATGATTGGCCAAACTTGTTAATTACAGTTACCAATTAGTGGTAAAAATACTTGAACGGGTTTAAACTCAACTTAGACACACTTTGTTTCAGCAGCTTACAAACATTGTCGCAACACTTGCTCTTAAATATGATAGAATCTATTAGTATCAATTCGTCATTTAGGAAGAGGC
Source organism: Phoronis australis (assembly GCA_002633005.1). Classification (NCBI taxonomy): domain Eukaryota; kingdom Metazoa; phylum Phoronida; family Phoronidae; genus Phoronis; species Phoronis australis. The sequence goes on along the minus strand of NMRA01000123.1, from coordinate 768,174 downwards.
GAGTGACAGCGAACAGATAAACACGACACCGCTGGACATTGAGATCAGTGCCTCAAAGCCGGCGGCTACACCGGCTGAGATCGCCCAATCCAGTACTCGTGACGTTCTGTCGGATATTTCAGAGAAAGAGGTGGTTTTACGTCTTTGGAGTTGACTGTTCTTCTTTGTTGTGTTTGGGTTGTGCACTTGGAATTTTCTCTTTCTTCAGCTGTTGTAATCCTGTTTCTCATTTTGTTTATCGATGTGTTCTTGGTCTTCTTTGAGCAATCTTGTTTCAGGAATCTCTGTACTTGGCGTTTATTATCTCTCAAAATTTGTGAAGTTACTATGTAATTCAACAATGTTTTTCCACAGCATACCTTTTGGCTTGAAATTGATAGATCTTTGACAGCTTTATATTTAATAGTCTAGCGATAGGTATAAGTCTACCGCTTGTGTGTTCGCTTGTTTCATGAAGTCTGTTGGCTGTGTGACATAGTGATGTGACTTGAAATATCTCCATCTTCCTGTGGTGTTCCGCGACTACTGTTTTCTCTTATCTGCCCATGTCTCCATGTTGTTTCACATTTACTGAATGTCAACGAGTGATACTCTCATTTTAAGAATTTTCGTTCTGATTATAACCTCAAATATAACTATTTTAACTTATCGGGGTCTAAGATGAAGTGAATGGTGAGTCCTTAGCACAACTGGTTTCCTTCTTTGGGAAAAGGTTCAATCTGTAGGTCATACGTAGTACTTTCTTTCACAAGCTTTGGAGTAGCTTTTTTACTTTTTTGTTGTGGCTTCAGTAGTTAGCGCTCCCAATTTTACATGACATTTCTTTTGAGCATTATAAAGTGATTGGAGTTCTGTGGTTTCCTCAATCTGTGGGTAGATTTTTGGCAGCAACCTTGATTCATTTTATTGACTTAGTTTCAAGTATATTCATTAGCACTCTTTCTTTTTTGGCATTCAGGATTTTATGGATAGACTACAATATTTTTTGTCCTTGGGTGAAGTCACAGAGTGAAAATAACTGTAAACATCTCTAAACACTCAATAAATAATGGTTTCCACTCTTTCCAGAGTCCATTTCAAACATGACATCAAAAGCTCTTTCTGTTAAAAGCCAATGCTGTTATGCACTGTTGACTTTTGTGTGTACGGTGTAGTTCTGTGAATTCTGTCTACTTCAAGGTTCTTGTCTAGTGAGCGCTGTAGTGCTTTATTGAGTGTTTGTAATGTGATTATTTGTATTCCATAGGATGCTGGCTATGTACCCAGTAAGCCACAGAACAGCCGATCGAACGTCATTGACTCCTGGGACTCTGATGTGAGTAAATAACAGTTGCATTGATTTGTTCTGAGTGAAAGTTCATGTCCAAAACCATTCCATATGTGCCACAGGCCATTTCCGTCAGCACAAAAAGCTTGGTATTCAGCATGTGTGTGGTGGTCTTTCATTTATGTTGACGACTATCTTCTGCAGGATGGTGAAAGTCCATTGCCGATTACTCCCAAGAAAGATGAGTCGCCTCGCAAGAGTTTCATGACAGCGGTATCTGAAACCGAGACTGAGACAGAGAGCGAATGGGAGAGGGATCGTAAGAAAGAGCTGGTATGTAGGTCAATCACATTTGGGTGAGGGGGGCAGTCTATAACTGGATTTGAATTGTGTACCGTCTGTATAACAGTTGAGCTAATGTTCTTCACAAGTAATGATTACATTAAACATAGCATTTGACTTACTCTTTGTTTCATTAAAACTTTTTATTGATGTTGAACCATTGTGAAGATGTGCTTTGTGCGATATGTGTAATGTGTTCTGCTCGTATTTCACCAAAAAAGGAAAAGAAGCGTGAGCTGGAACTTATACGGAAAAGGGAAGAAGAGAACAAACAAGTAGAACTGCGGAGAAAAGAGGAACAGGTGAGGTCTTTTGATGTCTTGTACACCAGGTGGCACTGCTGTGCTCGAGACTGACTCTTGGCTTGGCTTAAAGTTTTGTTTTTGTGTCCATTTAAGACCTTTCTGTGAAGAACACAAATCAAGGGAGATTGTATTAAACTGCTTTCAAATGGTTTCGCCTGTATTCAGTAGTTACCACTGTTGTCTTCAAATGAAATTAAAAGTAATTATATACTAGGTTTTGTTTAGGATTATGGTGCTGTGTTAAAAATCTACCTGACTTATTTGTTTTAAACACTAACACCATGCACAGAGTAGGATCTTTTATTGCTTCTGTGGCCAGGTTCTTTCCTGCAGATTTCTGTTGTAATCTAGTTTGAAGTTAATAATTTTGACTCGATTCAGTTATGGATGATGAATATCTTGTAGTTATTTATAATTGTAATTATCAAATATAATTCAGGCAGACTAAATGTAACAGATTCGCGGTCTTTTGAATGCATATTCCAAGTGGTCCAACTCATTACATATGCTTCCAACAATCCTGACTATTTAACCAAAAATGCTTCAGTTCTAATAGGCAGGATTCACTCACACTGGATGCCCATAATTAAAGATTGCAACTCTTGAAAATAAAAAAAACATTTCTTAACTTCAATTTTAAAATTCTGTTTAATGCATATTTTCTAAGGTCTAGGCTTTTTCAAATGCAAATCTAACTTTGAATCACCCGTGTGTCCCCAGCGTAAAATGGAGGAGGAGCAAGAACGGCAGAGGCGGGATGAAGAAGAACGTCGACGTGTGGAGCGAGCCAATGAGGAGGAGAGGCTGAGGAAGGCTCGTGACGAAGAACGACGCCAGCAGGCGGAGCGAGAGGAAGCTGAACGACTGAGATTGGAAGAAGAGGCGCGACGGAAGAGAGAGGAAGAACAGAGGAAACGGAAGGAGAAAGAGGAGGCGGAGAGAAAGGCGAAGGAAGAGGTGGGTGTCGTGGGAGAGGTTGGTGTTGTGGGAGATGTGGGTGTCATGGGGGTGGTGGGTGTTGGGGGGAAGTGAGTGTTGGGAGGAAGTGGGTGTTGTGGGAGAGGTGGACTAGTAGTGACAAGATGGTTATTGTTCACCTGTTTAGTGCATGTTATTGAGAATCGATTGATCTTTGTTTTGGTAAAGCTCTCAATTGATGTGAACCTTCTACTTTACTGCTGTCGTTTAACACCGTTGCATTTTTCACTCTTGTCATCTTTTGAGAAAAAAATAAGACAAAATTATGCAAATTACAAGAAAAGCTCATTTGCAATGCTGTGAGCCAAGTTAGCAGTGTTCTTGTGGAGTGCTCACCTGCGAACCCTTAGTGTTAAGTTTTAACTATTAGGTAGTGCAGGGGCATGTCGGCACTCCTAGCCGAACAAAACGGGGTAAAAATCTTGTTGTTATAGGCATTAAGCAAATCATGCCTGTTGAGGCTTTGAAAGCTAAGTCAGCGTCAGTTTGCAAAGAGTAGAAGCATACAATCTATGTTGTTTCACAATCTATGTGAGAGGGATACAATGTAATATCTGAGTATGAGTAACTGTTTCCTGCTACTGTTCAGACTCTCCAGGGTTCTTGAGACAATGAATGCCAGGCTATTTCGGATTTTTAAGGCACGTTAGTGATGTCATGGTGGAATGTTTGCCTATTGCAGGTGAGCATGGAAAATGTAGTTTTAACCACGCATCTGAACTTCATCGTGTTGTCGGTTTAATGAGCACTGAGTTTGGGGTGGAGAGTATGTTGTGATGAGAATTACACCACCATCCTCCATGTGTAATGATTGCCTTCTTTTTCGTCCACTTGGAGTTAAGGAAGAAAAACATGAGTTTGGGATAATCGAGATGTGTATTTGAAGATACTTGTAACGCCTATTGCAGGAGCGCAAAAGGCAGGAAGATGAACGTCTGCGACACTGGCAGACGGAGCAGAAGAAGCAGACGGACAGATTAAAGAGGGAGGCTGAGGAAGAGCTGATGGTAAGTGCACCAAATTTATACAGTTAGTTGTACCGTTAATGTGAATCCGAACTGCGTTCCATCCTAAGAACTTTTTCCTTACTCGGATGAGAAGGGACTACTGCTTTGTAAAAACAAACTATTCATTATTCCTTGAGAGCATGTTCATTATTCCTTGAGACCATTATTCTTTGAGACCATGTTCATTATTCCTTGAGACCATGTTCATTATTCCTTGAGACCATGTTCATTATTCCTTGAGACCATGTTCATTATTCCTTGAGACCATGTTCATTTCCTTGAGACCATGTTCATTATTCCTTGAGACCATGTTCATTATTCCTTGAGACCATGTTCATTATTCCTTGAGACCATGTTTAGCTAATAGCAAAAGCCCGATTTCAAGCAATAACAAACTCTGATATCATTCCCAGTTTGACTTTGGAATGATCTGAGACCAGTTTCATGATGGCAAGTGGTCAAGAGTTTGTTTTTGTGGTGTAATGCACTAACAATTACGTAGTTGTCTTTAAAGATGGAGCAAAACTGATGTAGCACTCTGTGGTAAACGTGATTGAAAGTAGTAATGGGCTCCTTTGGAAAATGGGCCTTGTGTGATACAGAAGTGTGAGCCTAAAGGTCTTAAAATCTAGAATGGCTCGTTTACCAGATGGCTAGCAGTGGTCAGGGCCTGTGAATACTAAACTTTATTCGAGACTTGATTTGAAAATTACCTAGTCACACTGCAGGAACTTCAATGAAATTATTCGAAATATGGCACACAATTGTTTGTGTTTTCAGTGGAATCTCGAGTTTGGTAGTCCTGAGCCTTAGAAACGATTTTCAATCCATTTTTGACTCTCAGATAGTCAGCTGGGCATAAATTTTAATAAAGAAAATTTACAGCACACTACTAACAATATTAAATGTCAATGTTGGATTAAATGTGTTTTGTATGTTGCTTGCAGAGGGAGCAGGAAGAGTTGGAGAGGCAGCGTGAGCGAGAGGAAGAGGAGGAGAGATTGGAGGAAGAGAGACTGGAGAGGGAGAGGAGACAGAAGGAACAGGTAATTGTACAGAGAGTGTTGGTGGAGGCAGCCTTGTCCGTGGACACCCCAGCCAGCCTTGTCTATGGACTCCCCAGCCAACCTTGTCCTTGAACACCCTAGCCAGCCTTGTCCATGGACACCCCAGCTAACATTGTGCGTGGACACTCCAACCAACCTTGTCCATGGACACCCCAGCTAACATTGTGCGTGGACACTCCAACCAACCTTGTCCATGGACACCCCAGCCAATCTTATCCATGGACATCCCAACCAACCTTGTCCATAAACACTGCAACCCAAGACCTTCATTTTTGTTCGAATTTTGAACAGTAACTTATCCTGCTTAGGGTAAAAAGTGAGATTTCTTGTGATAGTTTCGGTTGCTTTTCGAGTCAAATCTGGTGGTCTCGGGTCTGGATTTTGAATTGTGTAGGAGTGGTTAGGCTCTGTAAATTGATGTGGGTGTGCGCCTCTTTTCTTCATACTGAGTCGTCGTAATGACCAGAAACAGATAAGCTTCTTGGCCTTCCAAATTGTATCTAGAGCACAGTTTCGTGGTATTTTTGATATAGCAGAGCTGGACTAAATCAACCTATAGACACAACTAATAAGGCGATTTTGCAGGATTTGACCTTTCTGTTAAATGCAGAAACTTTGGAATCACACTGCTTTGCATTGTACGTAGAAGGCAGTTTTACAGTATTTTCAGCAAAGCATTGGAGGAGGGGCCAAAATACCCTGGAATCATTTTGTGGACGCTACCAATAGCTTGACTCCACTCTGTTTTTGCATGCTAGGAAGTACTGTGCACTCACCATACTATCGAGCATTTCTGGCCAACTCTAAACAAATATTCATTTAATGATCTTTTTTGTCCCTCAGGCGAGACTGGAGCAGGAGAGGCAAGCTGCTGCCGAGAAGGAGCGACTTGAACAGGAAATGAGGGAGCGTGAAGAGGCAGCGCGGAAGGAGCGAGAAGAGACGGAGAGGCTACGCAGGGAAGTAGAAGAAAGGCAGGCCAAGGTGAGTGAAATAACACCAGGGTGTGGTTTAGTGAGTTCTGGAAAGATCATGGTATTGGGCTTCAGTCATGTAGAATTGTAATCCCATTCGTAGATCTTGAATGTGTTTCCCGACATGTCAAACGAATTATTTCCATTATGCCGTATAAATATATTTTTGAGAACACAAAAGTTATGGGTTGTCTTGAGGTACTGGTGACTAGTGGGGGTAACTTGCGTGTGTCATTTTATGCAGCGTTGTGGCGGCGCTTTATTCTCCTCGCTGTAGTCTGTTCTACGTTTCAGGAACATGAGTTGGTTGAGCAGATCAAGCGTGAACGAGAAGAAAAGGAGAGAGCTTTGAAGGAGAGGGAGAAACTGGCGCAGCTAGAGGAGCAGAAGTGGAGAGAGGGCAAGGAAGGGGTGCAGGGGAAGAAGAGGTAGGTGTTGGTTGTGCTGCTAAGGGTGGAAGGTAGAGGTGGAGGTGGCAGAGATGGAGAAATGGTGGCGTTGGTTGAGGTGTTAGGGGTGTAAGAGTATGGGTTGGAAGGGTTTGGGAAAAGAAAAGGATAGTGTTGATTTAGGTGTTGGAGGTCTGAGAGTAGAGAGGTAAGGGGTGTAGTTGATTGGGGTGCTAGGGTGGAAGAATGGAGGTGTAGGAGTAGAAAAGGTAGGTGTTGATTGGAGTGTTAGAAGTGGAAGGGTAGAGGTGGATGGGAAAGAGGAGAAGAAAAGGTTTGGTGTTAATTGAGGAGTTAGAGTTGGCGGATGCGTTAGAGAAGACAAGTTGGTGTCGACTGAGGTGATTACAGGTAGAAGAGAAGAGATGGAAGAGCTGGAGGGAAAAGAAAGATGGGTCAGGTGTTGATTGGCTGGTTGGAGAAGTGAGTGGTAAGAGTGCATGGGAAGAAGAAAAAGATGGGACATAGGGAGCTGGGTTGGCAATGTAGAGGTGGAAGTGGTGCAGTGGAAGGAGTGTGTTGTGTGGCAGATGTTTTACCTGGGGAAGATGTTAGGAGGTAGGGGATGGGAAGAGTGATGGTGGAAAGGGTAGAGGGGACGGAAAGGTTGAGGGGATGGGTAGGCTTAGATGAGTGGAGGTGGAGAGGTTGTAGCTTGGGAAGTTGTGAAGGTAATTAAATGTTAATGTTGTGAAGGTAATTAAATGTTAATGTTGGCAGGGCATCATACTTGGAACGATAATTATCTGTGGTGATAGATGAGTGATGATAGTGTTATATTACTGTATTCTTATTGATGTGAAAATTGATGAGTTTATGAATGAACTTGTGAAATACTCTGTTGACTGCTACCCCATTCACTGTTGTCAAGTTGTTCTGGAAACTCCATGCAAATGAATGTTTATGTTGTATTGTGTTTGCGATTGCCCATATCATTGACCTTTTCAATGCCACCTTTTTGTTGAGTGCTTCTGAAAATGATGGTTTTTGTCTCCATATATATGATTTGTATGTTTTCAATATTGTCCATTTACTGTTGACCCTCTCAGCTTAGGTGTTGTAGTTGCCGATAATTGTGGATGGTTGTTTACAACTTTTCAGTCCTGAGTTATCAATATTATATGTGATGGAAGCAACCAATTGCTGTGATTCCTGTCTATTGATGATTTATTACTTGGCGAAATAAATTTCGCCAAGTATGTTGCTCTGTCAAGTTTTTTTTTTGTTCGCACTCTACAGGTCGCAATTTTCGTCCGATTCTCATGAAATTTGTAGATCGGGAAGTCCTGGAAGCCTATTGTTTTTAGTCATGATTGGATTCAATATGGCGGACGTGGCAGCCATTTTGTTTCTGATTTCACATTCAAATGCTCATAGAGGCCGCATTTTTTGATGTACAGAGCTGAAACTTAGTACGATTATTATTATACACATGTGCCACAAGTGTGCCCAAAAACGTTGACTTCCGGTTAAAGATGGTGGAAATATTGACAATGGCGCATGCGCATCTCGATATCTGGCCAAAAACGTTTTCTCACTTTCAAACTGGTCACGTGTTTGTTGCTATTGATTAGCTTTTATAAAATTTTGTTTAACCGGAAGTCACTTTCAAGATGGCGGCTCTGGCGCATTTTCACCCGTTTTCAATCGTTCTGGTGTTGCATTTTTAACGGGAAGAGCAAATGACGTGAATTTTTGCATGTAGATTCCTTGAAGTATGCTCTTTCAAAAGTTCTATGATAACGTTTTTCTCAGACTTACCGTTTTCGAATTATTTGACTTTGAATTTCAAAAAAATGCAAAATTTCAATTTTTTTGAAAAACTTATGGAATGTTGCAAAACTATCAATTTAGATAGAGTTTTGGACGAGCTTTCAGAAGATATTTTCCATTTGTCGCTACGACTTCTACTTTTTGAATTATTTGAGATTTTCTGATAGCGCTGTTCCTTTGTTGACGGCTCTTGCTGCACTGATGTTGGTTTAGCTTCTGTTGAACAAGACCAGAGGCCGCATTTTTCGACGTGCAGGGCCGAAAATTGGTACGATTTTTATAACACACAAGCACCACAACTGCGCCGTAAATCTTTTACTTCCAGTCAAAGATGACGGAAATATCGGCATTGGCGCATGCGCACCTCGGTAACTGGCCGAAAACGTTTTTTCCTGTAGAGGGCGCATTGGCAAACCAGTCACTTTCAAACTGGTCATGTGTTTGTTGCTATTGAATGGCTTTTATAAAATTTTGTTTAACCAAAAGTCACTTTCAAGATGGCGGCTCTGGCGCATTTTCACCCGTTTTCAATCGTTCTATGGTCGCATTTTTAACGGGAAGAGCAAATGTCATGAATTTTTGCTTGTGAATTCCATGAAGTATGCTCTTTCAAAAGTTCTGCGATAACGTTTTTCTCAGACATACTGTTTTCGAGTTATTTGACTTTGAATTTCAAAAAACCCGCAAATTTTCATTTTTTTGAAAAAAATATGGAATGTTGCGAAACTATTAATTTAGATAGAGTTTGAAATGGGCTTTCAGAAGATGTTTTCCATTTTTCGCTAGGATGTCTACTTTTAGAATTATTTGACATTTTCTGATAGCGCTGTTCCTTTGTTGAGCGCTCCTACTGCATTGATGTTGATTTAGTTTATTTGAACAAGACTGTAGCTTATTTATTACTAATTTATGACATCTAAGTTCGTCGTATGAATGTTATTGTGTTGTTCATAACCTCCGCCTTCATCGTCATGATCGTCATCGTCGTCCTCCCCGTTGTCCTGTTTTCGTGTAATTCCGCCAAGTGTCGCACCTCCAAGCGCTCTCGTTCATTTGGTGGTCAGGGCTTGGAATTTTCCGCGGAAACGCGGATTTCCGCTTTTTCCAAATGTGCTTTCCGCTTTTTAAATAATATTTCCGCGTAAAAAAATCGGATTTGATATAAAATTTCCGCGGCAAATTCCTTTCTTACCGCGGCGTTGCAGACGACGTTCACCTCGAAAAGCGGAAGTTGCCATTGCTCTTTATGTTTTGGAGGAACGTAAATTGTCAACATTGCCGGGGCATCTGGGACAGCGTGGTGTGATTTTCAATGGCGTCTCGTGTTATTGTTAAGTGCAGCGACAAATACTGCCGCTCTGCAGCCAAAAATGTGTGGGTTGGGGAGTGGACGGGCGAGCTAAAAGGACGCAGACGCATGCTTGTGATGGTGGTAACCTTTTTTTTTAGTCCTCCCGATTTTTGTCGGGGAAAGATTCACATTGACCATTTCAAGGCTGGTTATCGGATTTGGGCCGTAAAAGTTTCCGCGTTTTTTGTCATTCCAAGCCCTGGGTGGTTTAATTAAAAAGTGAGCCCGTGAGACTCACAAATATTAGCCTAAAATAATAACTTAAATACTTACCTGTTAAAGGTACACATTTTTAATGGGTAACGGCATTCATGTGATATGGATAAGCAATGGTGGTTAAGGACAACAGCAGCATGCTCCTAATTGAACATGTGCTGACCTCTAGTGTAAAAATGCTATCTTAATAGTGCTCAGAGGTACTGTCACAGTGCAGTCTTTTAAGTGTACTGTGATCATCCTACTCAGGTATTGAAAAGGAGAATTCTTAGCAGTAGCACAAAATCAAACCCACAGTTGCAGCCGCACACTCTGTCACTGATCAAAATCCCATGCATTAAATAACTTAGTATTTTAAGCATGCTTAAAGGGTGAAGACACGGGCCTGAACTTCACTGTGTGTATTGCCAGGCATACAATGGCAAGAATTACCAATTCATATTAAAATCACAAAGCAATTAACTGTAATATTTTATGGCTCTAGTCAAGCTAGCAAACTCCAAGAAATCATTCCCACTCAACAGCAATGCCAAAATTGCATTTTTTAGCCCTCAAAATACAAACTCATTTTAGGAATTAAATAAACTTTTAAAACAGTTGACAAATAAAAGCTGTGAGTGAAGTTTGCTGCAGACTCCAGTGCCCATGTCAATACATGTGCTCCACTGGTCCTTACATTATTGTTTCCTGTATTAAAAACCTCTCCTGGCACTTAGGAGTTATTGAATAGTCTCTCTCTGACCTCGCAGCTTAGCGAAGTGCCGTCTTTGAAACCATTGTTTTCGATCATGTTATGGGGTGGAATACTTTGTTTGTTTTAATGCTGCAATTTATACAGGTGTTTTGGTCCTTTTTGAAATTACTGTAATCGATATCTCCAATCCCTCCTGAATTTGTCAAGATGAGTCTACCCCCCGGGTCATGGTTGATTTAGTGCGTTTCAAAATCTGATAATGTCTAACCTAGAATCTCTGTCAACAAAGAAATGCTATCAAATCCTTGTATTATATAGAGATAGCAGTTGTTAGCAAACAGTGCTGGCTTGGGTTAGGTTTTATATTTTGACGTGTGCTTTAATATGGCGGTGTTCGTTTGACATGTAATCCGTTAACCTAAACAGGTGAAAATCAATTTAAAAGTAGGACACTTCAGAAATGGGCAGGTAAGATTTAAAAAAGTGAGATGTTGTTTGTTTAGAACTGTTTGCATTTTGCTATCAGTGTGCCATAGTGTCCAGGAAGCGTTGGTAGTTTCAAAATCAGTACAGACTGTTGGTTCTAAATGGTGTTTTGATGATGTTAACCCTTAGTCCAAAGCAATGAAGTGAAACAGGCAATTGGCATCCTGGTTTTGGTAGTAAACATTGATGCACTGTGTAAGTATACACTTGGTCAAGTAGTCCGATTGTCAGGGAAGCCTGAACGCTTTACCACAAGCAAAATGATGCGAAGATGCCATGAAATACAATGAAATACAATGGAATACAATGATTCTACCGAATGCTCATTTTGTTCAGTACAGAATCCAAATGAGTTCACTCTGATGTCATATTTGATATGTATAGTCTCACCACTGAGTGTCTAAATTGGCTACTTTTATAGTGCACTGACTCATAACGTTGTTGACGCCAGCAGTTTGTCAAAATATTGTCCCAATGGTAGTAGTAGCTAAGCTTGAAGATAGTAAAGCATCAATGAGGTAGTAACACTCTTTTATGAACAAAAACAATCAGTTGAAATAACAGTTGACTTGTCGGCCATATTTCATCCTAGATTTGTTATATTATTGCGTACATTAATCACTGGCTTAGAGTATTGATTTCACCTAGGCTACAGAATACTTAGTTATTAGTGGCAGGAAATTGGGTCATTTAATATTAAATTTCACGCATAATTAGGTCATCATAAGCCGACTATATTTTTGATGGGGGATGGGGGCTGGAGTTTGGATAATACACTAAAAAGCCGACCCATTTGAAGGGAGCTTCAGTGAAAATGTCACCCTTAATTGTAAGGATTTGTTCCTGAAACACCACCCTTTAAGAGTTAATCCCTCACCCTTTTGCAAGGATTGACACATTAAGCCTGCAACAGTGAAAAACAAGATGCCTTTTTGACAAAGTTGAGTGAGTCTTCTAAAGCCAAAGTTTTGAAAAATTGGATAACACGAAGAGCAATACTGGTGTGTTGATTTTCAAGTAGGATATGAGAACCATATTTAGAGTTTGAATGCCATGTAGTGAAGGCACTATTGGGGAAATGACACAAGTCATTGGTAAATTTGGCCGAAAAAAAGAGTGCCTTTTTGCAGGGAAGCTGGTCATGAAAAGGTCACGAGGCTGTAGTTGTACATAACTCTTCTTTAGGAGATTCCCCTAGGTCCTCAAGTCAGGAACTGCCGGTTTTATTTTTTGTTCCGTGATCTGTAAGGCACCCTAGGTGGGTGATGTTTTAAGCTGCATTGTTGTTGACTGACACTATCTGCTGCTTGGTAATGCAAAACTAATGTTTTGCAAGAGGTGAATATTACTTAAAATGTACCGTCATCTTAGATTTAGGTATAGTTGTGTTATAGGTCAGCTATGCATTCTGTTTCTTTCAGTTTAAGGTGTTGTACAGTTAACATACATTTAGTATTCAGGCCTGTTATTATGAAGCTGTAAAACTGATTTACCTTCATATTTATGATCTTTCAGAATGCGCAATAAAAATCACAATGTTTTATTATCATTTTTTTCATATGGTCGTCATGCTTTTCACTTATTCAACCAGTTAATGTTTTATGGCAATGCATCTGCTAATTTAAATATTCCAGTCTATTCAATGCCTGAGCATTCCGCTCCACTGAGAGAGAGTGAATGGCACGCTTTGTGTTGTTAAAATTTAGCTGTTTTCACAATTACAATACACTAGCTTGTCTGCTCACCTACAGTCTTTGTTTGTGTTGTGGTTGTGACTGGGTTATAGTAAAGCTGGTTGAGCTATAGTAGTGGGGGTTGTGTGCATTTGAAACTCAACATTGATTGACAGAGGCGATTAACAGCTTGTTGTGAGGATATAGTCTAGGCAGCATTTGGAAATTCCCCTGGGATCATAGGCTGGCATTGTTTGACAGGCTGTAACTACTGGGAATGTGTGAATAGGATTGTAATATGATCAGGCTAACTGTGAATGCTGCAGTGAGATGTAGAGTTTGTAGAACGCTAGGTGACTGATTTGTCAGGTAGGAGGTTTGTTGATTTGGTTTCAGTTTTGATGCATCGTCAGTTTTATGTTGCTTTGCTGTCTGGCAACTTCAATCCACTGCAGGTTATGATGTTACCCAGCATCATGTTCATTAAGAACTTGTTCAAATCCTAATCAGCGAGTACAAGTTTATAGTGAGGACATTCATTGTTCATCTCATTAGGCTTGATAATGGCCTGCCTCTCAAGTCATTGTTGTTTAAATTTGATCAATTTCCAATAGTGGGTTAATTCTATTCGAATTGTAGGAATAAACTCTTCAGATTTCCAAGTAATCTTTTAACACCATCCAGTTATTCATATTAAAAATGCAGTGGCTTGAACAACAATATTCAGTTACAAATCCTCTGTCCATTACCATCCTTACAAGTTACACCTCTCTAAGAATATTTGTTGTGTAGATGTCCAGTTGGTGTTCATAGTTTACTACTTGGTATTTAGCATCATCCTTTGGGAATTGCTGCGTGGAGGTCTTCATGCAGGATTATGGGTGCCTGTAGCGGTATTGGGCTGTTGAGCAAAACTGTGCTGTAAAATAAATTATCAATGCAGTAGTAGTCAGACCAAAAAGGGCATGATTGGTTCCAGGCCTTTATCCAGCATTTTGAAAATAGGGTGTCCAAAATGGGGTTCCCAATATTCCAGGGCGTCCATGATTCCGACGCGTAACCCCCCACCCCCAGCAATACCCCCAAACACACAGATTTAAAAAAAAATGCATCTAGATCAAGGTTTTTACATCTGAGTTTATAAAACAGCCTTCTATGGTAAGCATTTTAACTAAAAAAAACTGTGTAGACCAAGACTTTTACAATGCTGTCAATCAAGTGTCAAAATAGCAACAATGCATATACTTTGTATATACATTGTATATATCTTCCTGCTTTGAAAAAGAGCGCCCACTGTGAGCCTTCAGAGGCTTCCTAGTATTCATTACAATGTGCGAGTCCAAACTTGAAAGGTTCCTATTGACAGTGGGCATCCAAATGATACATTGGGCATCCTTGCCAGGGCTTCCACATTAGTGCCAGGGCGTCCATTTGGACGCCCAGGCCATACGCTGCATAAAGGCCTGATTGGTTCACCCTCAGCAATTGTAGCCAGGTTTTGGGAATCAACAAAAATGCACGCAGGCGAAGTTTTTAAACAATGTGGCTTGCCTAGGATAAACGACTGCGTGGCATACAACTTGACTATGGATTCTCTGCTGCTGCTTCCGTTGAACAGTTTTGGAACAATACGGTACAACTTCAATATTTCGAAATGTACATGTACCTTCCGATTGCCAGTGATTGATGTGTGGCTGATCGAGCTAGTGCGGGGTCATGACTTCAGAGAAGTTGCAGTGCAATCGAAGATCAATCCACGTGTCTTGATTATTCCATATTGAACAGTCGGCAGTCGTAAGGCCTTTTGATACTGACTTAACTCTGAGCGGAGCTTCTACGTAAACTGCAAAGTTAACTGAACCGTTCATACTGGCTTCGGTTGTTAACGGACATCGAAGTAAACGGTAGATGACGGACGCTGTTGTCATCAAAATATCGCAAGGTAGAGCTGATGCATCGCCTGTACGCTAAGGTTTTATAATGCGACAACTTGGGAACATTTACATGTGCTAATTGACATAAAACTTATTTCTAATTTGCTTGGCCGTTATTTGAGCAAAATATAAGCAACTATTGGCGACGACACTGCCTTTTTGTAAATTAAAATTGTTGACGATAACAGTGGCCCCTGGTGATAATTTTGATGGGACTGAAGTTGACCGTTCATATTGCACCGCAGTGTGGACGCTCTGCTGTTAAATTGACCTGTTTGCTGCGAAGTTAACCAGTGCTGTTATCTTCAATCCAGGACCAAAGTTAACCGTTCACAACTCCCCAAAACACTGACGCCTCCATATTAGTATGAAAGGGCCTTTAAACCTATGTCTTTAATTATTGCTTATGGAATATGGTAGTCTTAAACCCATGTCTTACGGTACTCCATATTTAGCTGTATTAAACCTATGTGTTATTCTATATTGACCAGTCTTAAATCCACATTATACTCCGTGTTGAACGGGCTTAAAGTTTTACTACAAATTGAACAATCTTAAACCTTGTCTTACTCCATATTGAACATTTCTTAAACCTTGTCTTACTCCATATTGAACAGTCGCATTTAACAGAGATTTTTTCAGATGCGTTGTGTTCACTGCAGATGTTCTATGTGTCATTTGCCATGCAGTTAATACACCAGCACTTAACCGCATATTTTTTTCGTCAAATCCCGTTAAAACATTTGTTAAAGCCACTATCCCGTGATTGTCAAAATGGACTCAGTAATGAGAATAAGACTGAATAAGAAAGGACAATGAGGGTGGAAAGAAAAATCGAGAATCACACCTGAGTCCTTATTTAGGATTATTTCATGCATCCGGGCGTCGAAACTGACAACAAAGCGAGTAGGCAATGTCAATACATCAAAGCAGGTAAAATTATGCCTATGTAGGGAGGCAAACAAATCAGAGGGACGAAAAACCTGTGGCCGTGTAATAATAAATGAATATTGGGACCATATCTGTCAATGCTTGTGTAATATTACATATGTAACATTCTATCACATTGTGTGCAGGGAAGAACTGGAGCGTATCAACAACATCTCTGACAAGGAGGACGAGAAGTCGCGCGAGATCCGCGCACGGCGTGAGCGAGCGGAGAGAGAGCTGCAGGAGGCGCGCACTCGCATGGCGCGTAGAACAGCTAATAGCCTAGACGACTCGATCACCGAGAGTGACTTTGGAGAATCACTGCAAGAAGACTTCTTAACAGCGTGAGGCTTTCTTTCTTGATACAATTCGGGGGAGTTCGTTGCTGTTGTGTTTTCAAATGCTTTACGGGATGGTTGATGGCTCAAAGATCTGGTGACATCACAGATATCTTCTTGGTGTGTAATTTGATGGATAATCTACATTTCTCGTGAAACTTGTGTGTAGATTCAATACATTTTGATGCTGACTTTCAGTCTGTTGGTTGCTTATTCTTATTGGCACGGTAAGCCATGTTGCAATGATCCTATGCTTTCAATTTTGTGCTGTAATGACAAGTGTTGTTTTTCAACACATTGTTTATACGTCACCTAGCTATCTGTGATGTCACTGTGTATTTACCAGCTGACTACCATCCCACAATGCACCTGAAAGACAACAGAAGCGTTATAGCTGAATCCCCCCATCCCGAGTTCATTCAGGTACACGTGATAGCTCAGTGCTTACAACATTCATTGTCACAGTATTAGCCATTAGACAAGTTGGGAAAAGGTGAAAGTTTTCAACTAAATTTGAAAATGCCATTGTATGGTTTGAATTTCACTGGAATAAGAGATATTAGTTACCTGTCATTTACATCATGTTCAGATGTAGCATTCATTATGGGGGAAATTGTATTTTTAATTTTAATTGCTCTTGGCACGTTCTGCATCTAAAGGCAAAGAATAACAAGTCTTCCTCTTGTAGCCAAAGTACATGAGATTAATGATGATATTCCTCCATCATTGTTAGTGTTATTAGAAAATGTGTAAAAATTTAATTAGAGCATTTCATGAAATTATGGTATTTCATGAATAGGGTTCAAAATTAATCGAAAGGTTTTGTTTGAAATATTACATACCGTTTGACCCAAGAGCACATAAGTGAAACATAAGATTCTGTTTGTTCAAGTCATACAAATCCTTCCTTTGCTCTCTATCTCAGTCCTAAGAATGGTATCACTAATGGCACCATGAATCCGGACGATGATGGACTGTCATACTCGTCAACAGAAAATGATGAGCCTCGTGAGATCTACTCTCCGACAAGAGATTTCCAGAACCGGTCACTTGGACTCAACGGTATGACCATAGCAGCCGATGAAGAGCCTTTACTTAAAGTGGTCATAAGCCCACCTTCCATCACAAAGAACAAATTTTGATTTTAATGAGTCATTGTCATGAAATTGGTCTCGGTTTTGTTCCTTGTAAAAATACGCGTAATTTCTAGGCTTGTAAAGAACCAACAGTTGTCATTACTCAAGGCAAGACTCTACAAGTTTGCTTGTCTCGCCGTGTCATTTTATTTGCCAAGCGTGGTCTCGAGCAATAGTGAACTGCCAATTCTTAGCAAAACCAAAAATCTCTTGAAGTTCTTATCTGAATCATGAACAAGTTGAGGCCCAATTTCAAAGCGGCGTGTGTTCTAAATTAGAATTTGTTTCTTTGAAGGAGTACTCAGGCTTACTGCCACTTTAATATCTTGTACAACTGTTGGCACATGGCATGCATTGGGAAAATGTTTGTAGCGCACAGTGAGAGATGATCCCATTCTGTGTGTGCGTGTATGGGGGTATTTTTTATTATCGGTGTTTGTACACCAGTAACCTGAAGCTGAATATATCTGTTCTAGTAACACGGCTGACAGAATCTACTCTCTGGTCACAGCTTGATGAGCATAATGTTTTGACTGATGAAACGTAAATAGTGAGCCTCATGGCTATACTTGACCACTCCCATCACTTTCACTGGTGGCCATTTGGCTTTTCACACACCAAGCCCTTGAACGTGAGCTTGCATCATTGTGCCAAATTTTCATATTTTAAATCTTTTTTGTATCATTTTCGTGATTTATCAATACTCGCGTTCTGAAAATCTTGGATTATCATTTTTCGTGCTTTAAGTTATCTGCGTTGCCCGACTTGGTGAAAAGTGATGAGAGATGTCTATCTCATAATTAACTCAGTTTTGTTGTTTTTTTTTTCTCATTTGCGCAGATACAACTGGCCTCAGCAGTTCAACAGATCAATTACGGGAGTTGAGGAAACAGCTGGACAAAGAGCGAAACCTAAGGACAAACTTGGAGAACAGGAAGAAGAGTTGGGAGAAAGAGAAGAATGATCTCAATAGGTAATAATGCTAAGCTTTGAATGTACTCTTGGTTTTGGAATGCTTAAAAAACCTCGGTTTTGTGACACTTGCTTCACAAATGTTAGATTTGCTGTCAGGATTTTTTGAGAACGTGCTCTTTCTTGAAAACTGCCATTGGACAAGTTTTGTTCAATTGGCGATCTTTGAGGTAATCTTCGTAGATTTTTAGTTAATTTACAACGGAATAGGTCAAACACATTCCCTAGTTACTTGAATACTGGGAACAGGGTCCAGACTAGTTTTTCTGTACTCAATTTCTTGCTGTGAGTCACTTTTGGAAACTAGCTATGGCCAAAATAATTCCATTCTCATGTTTTTATCAATTTTGTAGAAAAATTGACAACCTGACCCAGAGTCGATCTCTGCTGGAACAGAGCAAGCTAGACCTGGAAGCAAAGATAAGGAATCTGGAGTAAGTAACTAAAAGGATTCATTGAGTGTCCAGTCATACTGACTGGTGTTATCTGCTGTATTTCGGATCTTGTACTATGTTGTCTGACAAACATAAAATCAAAGCAAAAGTCGTTACTGCAATAATTTTGTTTCCTAACGTAATAGTCTCACTAGTTGTGAGCCCAAGGTAAGCACATGCAAATTGTTGCTTTAATTAGTCATTTTTGGTGTTCTTGAAATGAATGTTTCTAAAGCTCATGTAGGGCATACTGTACACACCAAAAATGACTATGGACAATTTATTTGCTCTCGTCATGATGGCGAAATTAGATTTTTTTGCAAGAAATGGTGACTAATGGCTTGTCACTTTGGCAAAATCCTGTCTATAAACTGGCTTGTTTAGCATGATATTTTCCGATGAATGCCATCATTCCTAATCATGATGGATAACTACTGTGACGCAGTCAAGATGGAGAAATTTTGAGTCATTTTCAATCATTACTTTTTGTGCATAGTGGAGTATGACTTATGACTTGCAGGTACAATGTGAATGAAGAGGTGGAGAAGCGGAAGAATGCTGAGGTTCTCCTTCAGAAGACCAAGCAACAATTGTCGAGAAAGGAGGAGCAATACACCAGGTGAGTGACAGCTGAGATGTGGGTAATAACTGTAGGAGGAGGAGCTATACACCAGGTGAGTGACAGCTGAGATGTGGGTAATAAATGTAGAAGGAGAAGCTATACACCAGGTGAGTGACAGCTGAGATGTGGGTAATAACTGTAGGAGGAGGAGCTATACACCAGGTGAGTGGCAGTTAAGATTTGGATGGAGACCATAGGAGGAGGAGCAATATATCGGATGAGTGACGGCTGACATGTTCATGACTGCTGAGATCTTGGTAGACATGAGGGAAGCAGGAAGAACATCAGGTGGGTGAGTGACTGAGGTCTTATTAGTGACCACAGAAGGAAAGAAGTATACTAGATGAGTGACGGATCAAATCTGGGTATAGTCCACAGAAGGAGGAGCAATAAACTTTATGAGTGACGGGCGGAGATCTATGTAGTGACCCTGAGTTATAAACATTATCAGAAACGGTACGGGACTCGTGTAGCTGAACCTGTGTTATTGAAATTCACTTATCTCATTTATGGATAGTCCAACTGCATCATTTTTCACAAGGTATAATTTCATGTACTAATAAATGTGCTCTATCTTCGTCATAATATTTTCCTTACTCCAGGCTTAATGCTGCTTACAGTCACTTGTTATGTTATGGAGTTTAAAGTTCCTGTTTCAAATGAGGATTGTGGAAGATCTTACTAATTTTTTTTTGCCAGGTGTCATATGCTGAGGCGATCGGTTTTTGCCCGAGGCAATGTCACAACGTTCTGCAGATAAGAGAATTCGATGAATTTTGTGTTGCCTTTATCTTAAGCGAGGGTGATATCTGTCTCAATGAGTTGGTTAAGTGTAAACAAAAATTTCACCAAGGTCAGCCAAAAAATCATTGCCAAAATGAATTTTTTTCATCTTTCGCATTAAGATTTCTAACATTGCTGTGAATGCCTATGCTATCTTACAGTACCTTTAAATTAGTATATAGTAACTTAAAAATGGTCAAGTGTTTATTTAGCATTACTGATATTTTATGAAGAAAATACAAAATAAAACATTATTTACTTCCTGCCGCGTTGTTCCTAAAATGTGGAGATTTTACCTTAGTTAATAGTTTGTTTACATGCTGACTATTTTAGAGATGTGTTTGACTGTTGTAAAAGTATGGTAGTTAAAAATGTTGTCTAATTTTCAGCGAGATTGAAAGCAAACAGAAGGCAGACATGAACTTACGTAATGCTCAAATGGAGGTGAGGAGCCTGCAGCTGGCCTTGAGACAGGTATGAAAGGTTCATTCAAATTGAATATTCTTAACTAGAGCCGGCAGCCATATTGCGGTTAAGAATTTTTCCACTCTCTAACACATTACCTTTCTGAAATGTTTAAACCTTTATTTGTACGTGCTTGTAAATCTTGTGAAAAATTCAGGTCATCAGAATTTATCTTCTGTTTCTAACTGTTGTTGGCACAGTTATTAATTAGTTTGAGACCAGGTCAAATATGCTTCGCGGGTTGTTTCAAGGGCAGGTGTAACGCCTATAGGCCATGTCAGCTGCCGAGGTGTACCAGCTGTCCTGTTTATTGAGAATTGAATAGTTATGAACAATACAATAATTGTATTGAAGATATTCAGGCATATGCATGTTGTAAAGCACACCATTCTGAAATTAAAGGGAACTGGTGTTTGTAATTGTTCATTGATCAGTGACATGCCAAGTTATACAAGGTTAATCGGGTAGCAAGGCGCACTTTCTCAAGGGTGTGTGAAACTTGACTCTTGAACATTCCCTGGTTCAACTATGACAACTGTACAAAATGAAATTTCAAAATAGTTCGAACTAGTTCAATTCTCACCTGGTGGTAAATTCTGCATGCGTTCATGGTTTGTGCTACGTCAGACTCGGTATTCTTGATCAAGTTGTTGATAAGTACCAACACGCTAACGCTTAAACACTCTAAGCACTTGATTGATTTTCACAGATGGAGGAGGAAAAAGAAGACATTGGTCGTCAACTTCACCAAGAGAAGACGACACGTCAGCTGCAGGAACAGATCAATGAAGAGCAGCAGAGATTGCATGACACGTGGGCTGAAGAACGGAACAAGTCAACCAATCAGCAGGCAAGTTGTGCTCTTCCTGTTCAGTTGAGACTTTGGAATATTTGTGTGATTCTCGTTCCAACTCTTTTTTTCATCATTTATTTTTGCACTTGAGGCCGTCGGCCCACAACATATATAAAATACAATATATGAGTGCACATACGTGCGCACATAATATTTTAGGCATCCTTCTGAGTACAGAAGCGTGATACACACACTTCATCAAAATTTTCAGCACACAGGGTTCAAAAATTCTCGTTAAGCTCAAAAAGGAACGATCACTATAATTGGTCCAATGTAAGTTAGGCAGCAATCTTATTCGTAAATCATTGTGGAGGGGACATACAATAAAAAGAAATTCATCTTCCACAAAATTTTTACCAGAGCTTTGTTTACATTAAGATCATTGTAGGTATTTATCAACAGATAGATGTCTTCCCACCTCGACCAACACTCTGTGATTTGAACATCAGAACCTGCTTACCCGTTGTGTGAATTGTGCATTGAGTTTGATTGTTGGCATGAAGTTAACAACCTGTTTAATAGCAGCTGTGAAGTATAGTTAGGGAGCCTTGGTCAATGTAACATACAGTCTGCTTTATTTATCGGCTTTTCCTATTGAAATATGTAATCCGTGTTGAATTTCACCTTGAGCTAAGTAGAATTGGCTGTGATTTACTACTGATTGGTCTTTTTCCCATAGTTTACTGCAAATACTCTATATTACTTTCCTCAAGAATGTAGTACATAGATTAAAAAATTGGAATATATTTTTATTTCTTTCACTGCATCGTATGATGCCTTTGCAGAACAATGCAATTGTTCAAATCAGTATAGATAAGCTCCAACTGTGCTCAGGTAAACGTGATAATGATCCCTTTAAATGTGTGTTCAGGCTGAAGTCATCAATAAACTTGAGGAAGCAGACGAGACACGGCAGGTGGCACAGGGCAACCTTGACAAAATGAATGCGGAGCTCTACCAGACTAAGGTGGGTCAAGGGTCAACTATGTGAGTCATGAGTCATTTAAAAGCATCCTAAACCCTGTTTTGATGATTTCAACCAATTCTCATTCTGTTACCTGCTAATGCATCATAAGTGTCAATATTCCAAGTTAGAGACAGGAATCAACTAATCTCATACTCCCTATGTCCCAATTTGGATGTTATGGTCCTTGGTGAGTGGTCTTGTCCGACAGTTGTCGTGTATAATTGCTAAAAGCATAGGTCACACTTGCCCGTTTAGCAGTCTTTGAAAGGAGTTTTCTAATTTTCCTCCAAACTTATGGGGGTTGTCGAGGGTTACAGAGCATGATTTTGATTCAGAGATTAACTGGATGGGAAAGTCACTTTTAGATAGTGTAATAGGCCAAACTAGGTTTGGTATCCTTTTAAGTTAAGAATTATGTCAAGTGTTACATGTGTGTTTCATGGGTCATTTAATTAAGAATTATGTCAAGGGCAACTGTGTTGGTCATGGGTCATTTGAGTTAAAAATTGCAGTGATCACAGGTTACCTGTGTGGGGTGATGAGTTATTTCAGACGAGGGTTTTAGATTGGGTCAAAGGTCATCTGTTGAACCAAGTGATCACTTAAGTGTGTCAAAGTTCACAGCTAGGTGCAAGGATACTTGTATGGTTTAAGGGTTGTGTGAATTGGGTGTCATATACTGGAAAAATTTATGATGTTTGTTCGTATGCATGCTGCTTTCTTTACAACACAAGATGATAATCCTACTTTTGCATATGAAACAGTCCTTGATCTCAATTACACGGCTAGCCTGTATTGTTTGAATGATTTACAGTAAAACTTGCATAAGTCACAGCCAAGTGCACTGAAAGATTCTCTCTAGGTGAGGTGAATTCTGACAGTCTTTTTCTTACAGATGGAACTGGAGAAGGTTAGAAATCGTCTAAAGGATGAGAACGGAATACTTTCTGCCGAAAATGAAGATCTTCTGTCGCAGGTGGATGAACTGAGGAATGATATTGTGAGTGAGCAGCCTAGAGCTTAGCCCATAGATTATCTAATACAAAATTTAAGGCTCATTAAATAGTTGCTGGGTCGGTGATATATTCACTGCGGCTGTTGATTATGCCTTAACCATCAAAGTCAGTCCGCTTTAGGTAGTTGGAAGACCTGGTGTTCTTTAAATTCTATCAACGAGAACAAGTACTCTGTGTATTGCATTTTTGTTTCAATGAATTTTATCATTCACTTAGCAAATGGCCAACCAAGCAATGTGGTTGGATCACCCCAGTGTTGACTGGAGAACACACACACTGCACAAGGCTTCACAATGAATTTCATGAGAGAAGGTTCAAACCTGTCAAAAATAATTATAGTGATACGTGTAGTATTTTTTGACACTGGAAGAATTCAAAAAAGTTATTTTCAATGTATGCTATTCAATACACTTCTGACCTTTCATATGGCTTCCATATTAATTAGGTGAATGAATTAGCATATTCAAACAAAGAAAATCTCAATACCTAGGCAGCAGTAACTCTACCGAGCATTGTTATGCAGATGTGGCCTTTAGCATTTTATTCAACGCATTTCTTGTTTCACTCCCAGAAACTCAATGAGGAGGCTCTCGCTCATGCCACAGTACAGTACAATATCCAACTGAGTGCCGCCAAGAACGAAAACGCCGCCCTGGTGGCGAATGTGGAGAAGATGCGTGCGGCCCAGGAGAAGCTGGAAGCAGACACGGATTCACTCAGCAAGAGGCTGGCCGCGGCCACGGCAGAAGTGGAGAAGGCAAGCCAGGCCCGGAATGAACTAGAGAGGTACATGGGCACAGGGTGGTCCTTTGTGTGACCAGTTCCTGCTCTTTTGTTGAACTGATTGTTGTTCTTTTATTGAATTAGCTGTGTTTCTTGCTCACACTGGAAATTGAAGTATAGAAATTCAGACCTTTAATGCCTCTGTTTCATAGAAAAATGATGGTTTATTATACTGTTGGTGTTTTGATTGCATTACGGGTCCCACTAAACATATTACACATCACTACCTTTGTCATCACAGTAAATCTCTCAATGCAGCTTGTGCCTCTTACCCTGCCAGACTCCAAGGAAGTCAGTTGCATGCCTCTCGCTATTTTATCCCGTGCCATCCAGTAGTGTAATAGTGACGCGCATCTTATAAACTGTTGGGCCAGTAGTTCATGATTGAGGCCCACATTTAGAGAACCAGGTTGATGCCTGTTGATAAGTGGTGAAAACTAGCGCTCAGAATGCTGAACCTTGTAAGTTACAATT
>NMRA01000123.1:718778-743433 GCA_002633005.1 Phoronis australis | reverse complement strand
CTCATCGGCATGCCCATAACACCATTTAACCACAGGTGCTCGAATTTCTTGATGGCTAATAACCATATATAGGAAACATATGTTTTCTTAGTAATGAATGACGTTAGTGGTGATGGAGGAACAGATAAACTCAAGAGCCTGTGCAGTCAATCACAAGAACAAAAAAAATTACGGGTGGTTGCATTTCAAACTTATAAAAAATTACGGGTGGTAGGCTGAAGAAATAAATGAAAAATATGGGTGGTGGGTGCGAAAAAAAGGTGCCTTCCCCCCCTCCCATACAGATTTTACTGGAACAGCCCTAGGGCTGTTAAGTTGATTATGCCTTAACCATCAAAGTCAGTCCGCTTTAGGTAGTTGGAAGACCTGGTGTTCTTTAAATTCTATCAACGAGAACAAGTATGCTGTGTATTGCATTTTCATTTCGATGAATTTTATCATTCACTTAGCTAATGGCCAACAAAGCAATGTGCTTGGATCACCCCAGTGTTGACTGGAGAACACACACACTGCGCAAGGCTTCACAATCAATTTCATGAGAGAAGGTTCAAACTTGTCAAAAATAATTATAGTGATACGTGTAGTATTTTTTTGAAACGGTAAGAATTCACAAAAGTTATTTTCAATGTATGCTATTCAATACACTTCTGACCTTCCGAATAGCTTCCTTATTAATTAGGTGAATGAACTAGCATATTCAAACAAAGAAAATCTCAATACCTGGTCAGCAGGTTTTGTAGAGGTGGACAGATTTGGAGACAATGTGGCCCTCAACAGAAAGCTCACCATTTTGACAGTAACTCTACCGAGCATTGTTATGCAAATGTGGCCATTGGCATTTTATTCAACACATTTCTCGTTTCACTCCCAGAAACTCAATGAGGAGGCTCTCGCTCATGCCACAGTACAGTACAATATCCAACTGAGCGCCGCCAAGAACGAAAACGCCGCCCTGGTGGCGAACGTAGAGAAGATGCGTGCGGCCCAGGAGAAGCTGGAAGCAGACACGGATTCACTCAGCAAGAGGCTGGCCGCGGCCACGGCAGAAGTGGAGAAGGCAAGCCAGGCCCGGAATGAACTAGAGAGGTACATGGGCATAGGGTGGTCCTTTGTGTGATCAGTTCCTGCTCTTTTGTTGAACTGATTGTTGTTCTTTTATTGAATTGGCTGTGTTTCTTGCTCACACTGGAAATTGAAGTATAGAAATTCAGACCTTTAATGCCTCTGTTTCATAGAAAAATGATGGTTTATTATACTGTTGGTGTTTTGATTGCTTTTAGGACTTATCGTCCTCACTACGGGTCTCACTAAACATATTACACGTCACTTAACTGCCTTTGTCATCACAGTAAATCTCTCACTGCAGCTTGTATCTCTTACCCTGCCAGACTCCAAGGAAGTCAGTTGCATGCCTCTCGCTATTTTATCCCGTGCCATCCAGTAGTGTAATAGTGCCGCGCATCTTATAAACTGTTGGGCCAATAGTTCATGATTGATGCCCACATTTTGAGAACCAGGTTGATGCCTGTTGATAAGTGGTGAAAGCTAGCACTGAGAATGCTGAACCTTGCAAGTTACGATTACCAACGTTTGCACTGGTGTTCATTGTTCATGGGTGTTCATGGCTCATTGGTGTTCATGGCTCATAGGTGTTCATGGCTCATTGTTTTTCATGGCTCATTGGTGTTCATGGCTCATTGGTGTTCATGGCTCATTGGTGTTCATGGCTCATTGGTGTTCATGGTTCATTGATATTCGTAGTGTAAATTCTTAATGCTGTGGTACCGTTTGTGTGACTGGTGACTATTTCAGTTTTCAAATTTCAGGACGGTGCAGAAACAACGTGAGGACTCCGTACGGAATTTGGAAAAGAAAGACGACGAGATTAGCAGGCTCAAGGATTCAAGCCAGGTAACGCTATCTTGAGTTTTGCTCGTGCTTTTCCATTTCAAGCAGACGGTAAGTCGGGTAATGTTTTAAGACCCCACCAGTAAGGATGTAAGCCAGAGATGACATAACCAGGTGTGTTTGGTGTCACACGTGACAGCTTACAATATAATTGTTCTGCTATTGTCACATCTGTTGATCTTTGTTTAAAATGAGTCAGGTTTGCTAAATTATTCTCAAGAATTCCATGATGTGCTTTGAATTTTATAAAGGAGCTGTTTTATTTTTTGTTGAGATTCATGATTGTGATCTAAGTCATCATGAAGTCATAAATATTACGTTACAGAGCTTGGCTCAAAGGCTAGGAGCAGCCGAGGCCAAAGTGAATTCTCTTGAGAATGAGGTAAGAACATGTTCTGTGTGTAACTTTGACATGAAAGTCCAATTGATTAGACATGTCATTTCTAATGCTTGGTGTTATGTTTTCTGTATTCAAGCTTAAGGTGTGACTTGCATAAAACTACTTTATTCCTGAGCTTGGCATTTTTCAGTGCTTCCATTATTTTTGTGAGGTTGACAGGTTGCTGGAAAGTAATGGAAAGCGTACAAGATCAGTCCATTACTGCTGTATGACTTACGAAGAGTAATGAAATTGTCTCGTTGATCATCGAGAGATATGTACTGAAGATATTGTTATAGTTGTACAGCAGCTTAGATGACGATGAATATCAATCACTTTCTTTTCCAAAATTTGGTAGAATTTAAATTTATATCTGTGGATGGTCATACCACAAAGTTTTAATGATGCCAGTCAATTTGCGACTGTCATTTTTGATCTTTCAAAAAATTGTAATTTTTACAAAGTTTTGTGGGTTCATTTTTTAAGTCACCGTGCATTTCTTTGTGTCACACTACAAAGGTTTTCAGACCACTCTCCTGAGGAAAACAGCCTAGCTCATCTGCTGAACTTCTCGAGATTACCTTTTTATTCAAGACTAGTCCTCTAAATTGTGGTTGATTTCAGTATCATGTGGCTAACACGGCTCTGATTGAGAGGACGACTCAGTATAGCAACCAACAGAGGGAGCTAGATCAGAAGAAGTCGGTGGCAGAGACGATGGACAGAGACTTGCGCGCAGAGAAGGAAAAGAACACCAAGTTACAGACCAAGGTGGAAGTGATGCAAGACAAGTGAGTGTGGATTGGTGGAGCTATTGGGCCAATCACTGGGTGCCGCTATCACTGAATAACCAGTCAAACTTCTGTTAAGAAATAATCACTCAGTCATTCAGTTTGTGCTGTCCCAATTCATTAGTCAGAAGTGTGGGAACCAAAATGTGCGAGAAACCATTCACAGTATTATAGACTCTTGTTACACTGGCGCCACCTATTGCATTTTGATTTCCCCGTTACAAACTTTAGGGAAGCACTTTTGAATGCTTATGTGAGGCCCGTTTCTACTGTCTGGTGATAAGAAAGGCTGTTAGTGTAGTAAAGTTGTTAAATCTGTCTGGTTGCTTTATTGTATTTTTATTCCACCAGGCTTCAGGGTCTGCAGCACGAGTCGTTGACCTTGAAACAAAAACTAGAGAATGCCCACAAAGACCGAGAGTACCGCGACCGTGACTCATTTGGCGCCAGAGACCAGATGTCCTCTCTGATGGCCTCGTTGAAGAGCAGTGATGACAGAGTATGTGGAATGGATGTTTTTTATTAGTCAGTGTCACCTATTTTTATCGGAATTAGTACAGCCGTACATCAGAGTTTTTAAAGATGGTTAAGGAGAGTAAACTTAGATGGCATGGTAATGCATGGAATAATTATGTACATTTTGCATTGGCTTCAATGTCCTTCAGAATTCAATTCTAGCTTTTCATATTTTATCCTATCTTATTAGAGCAAGTTATTTTGCAGTTTGCTTTTACAATGCCTTGTAGCCAAGAGAAAACAATCAGTAAATGAGATCAAGTGGAAAACATGTTTTGGTAGCTCTGTCTGTTTTGATCCCAAACACTAGAGATTTCCCACAGCACAACTCTTAATGTAATACTTGCTTAATGTCTACCTTTCACTCTCCTGCCACAGAATGTGATCAGTCTGCAGGAGAAGAACAACCACCTACGGGAGACGTTGAGCCGCGCTAACGAGGACATGCGCACGGCACAGGCGCAGCGTCAGTCACTGGAGCAGGAGCTGAGACATGTAACCCAGCAGCTTGGAGAGGCACAGAAGAGGCTGAGCTCTGCCGAGGCCTCACTAGAAGTCTACAATAGGGTGAGTTGTTCTTGGAAGGTGCGGTATTTGTACGTTGCGTAATAGGCTCTTCTCTGTTGAGGAGGCTCCCTACAAGGTGGGTGAGGTGATATCTGCCGAGGTGTGCAATAAGGTCATTATTTGATGTTAGACGATGACATAATTATAGAGTGATTAGTGTGACTTTTATGCTTGCCTATTTTCAATGTGACATGGCTACTTTTAAAATGCTGTACAGTGAGGCACATTTTTTCTTTCCCTGCTCAAATGTATTTTCCTTGTATTGTTTTTTCGTTCACTCATAGTTGCATCAGAAGTGGGCCTAGCGAGTTTGTCACCTTATGCAATTGGGAGTTATTTGTTTTCACTTTAAATTGTGCACAAACTCCGATATGCCATGCTATGTCTCCATGAGTAATGTAAACTTGCCCAATTAAGCCCTAATTGACTGTTTATCTAATGTATTTATTTGCAGACCAAAGAGCAGTTTGAGCGTGAGAAGGCATCACTACAGCTGGAGGCAGAAAAAGGAGTGCAGCAGTTGAGGGGCCTGCAGGAGAAACAGGGGGCGAGTGAGGGCAGGATCAGGGAACTGACCCTGCAGTTGGAGAGGGCACAGAGAGAGGCTCAGGAGGCACGGGACAGGGGGCAAGTGGTCTCACAGCAGGCTACGGGTTATGAGAAGTCGATGGTGAGTGAAGGGTGAAGGCTGTGGGTGGGCTGTGGGATGAGGGCCAGGTTGTTGTATTGAGGGGTGCAGGACTGAGGGCAGGCGGTCTCGCAGCTACTGATGTGATATCATACAATGTATTTATGGGTACCTATAGGTGGGTCAAACAACTGAGGCTAAAGAGATGTGGCATTTTGCCTTCTATCTTTTACTCAACACTGTGTCAATGAGTTTGTAGGCAGAATAGAATTGAGCCATAATAGTAAGATGGTGTGAAGGTAGGTGATTCAACATTTGTAACTGAGTGAAGTGGGTATCTGCCACTTACAACCTTGACATGTCTTTCCATAATGCTTTCAATCAATGTCTGGCACACTGTCAACTGAGTAGGAGGTTCTTGTCATCTTCACTGTTCATTATCTTGTCATCATGTTGAATTAGATCTTGTCTTGTTGTGTTTTGTACAGTAAGTCTTGCCTTTTCTTCTGTCCCGTAGATTATGAGACGTCAGGTAATGTGCCCTGTTTTTGTCTATTCACCGACTTCAACCCGTGCAACTATGTTCACTGTGTCAGTTTGCATACATGTATGGCTCTCATGTTCCTCAGTGCCTGGCATTGTGTGCCTTGGTTGTTCCAGCATGAACGTTTTTCTCTTAACATGTAGTACTTTGCATGTGAATGCAAGTTAGCATGGTATTCATTCTAACTAGTATGTTTTTAAAACTGGTCTGCATACTATAGTTATTCAAAAAACCTTGCAACGATAAAACCCTTTACTGTGTGCATGTGACAATTTAACATGGGCGGGGGGTCTATAAGGTTTGAGCTGGTATCATTTTACTAACAGTTGATCCGCCATGTCGGCCGTCATCCACAACCTTCCCCGTCTCTTTGTTCACCGCATGTTCAATATCATTTTCCATTCTAACTGTATCTGTCTTTGGAAATACTGAATTACTGTTATTTAGAGTGTCTTATGTCATGCTGTTACTCAGTCAAGTATATGTAGTGGTTCCTGTAGGTTAATACTGTGCATCGTCGTTTTTTTCAATCCCATAATATGGTCACTGGCAACTGGGCAGCTTGTCCAACTTACCGCCCTCTGGTGTGAACTTTCAGAGTGAGTTAGAGGAGGCATGTCACAAGCTTGAGATTGACAAGACCAAGGTGGAGGCGGCGCTGAAGAGCGAGACACAGAAGGTGGAGTCACTGAACAGGGAGCTGGACGACGCTCACAGGGTAAGGGGGGAGATTTAGTGATTCGGATGTTATGTGGGCCCTGATTATGTCATGACCCACTCTCTAGTTTGTTCATGTATAGCTATGATTGCTTGCCTTATACTCATTGTTCTCTTTGTGGCATCCAAAACCAGTTTTTCTTGAATGTCTTTTATACGATTGGACGCATTAGGGTCAGTGGATGAATCAGGCTATTTGTCATTTATTTGACCAGAGTGTTTTGCAGAAACCCTACTTAAACAAGCTAGGAAACAAACTTTGATTCTACGTAGTGTTCTAGTGTGCAATATATATTTGCCCTTACAATACTTTTGGCCAGTGAAATCATTGGTGTTCTTTGAAAATTGAATTTGTTTTGTAGGTACAAGCTAACTTAGAACTGATTGTTAAAGATCTCAAAGGTTCACAGAACAGGTTAGAGGAGAGACTAGGGGTAAGTGATGTGCATCAGAGGTTCATTGTTGTTACTAAGGGTAAGTGATGTGCATCAGAGGTACATTATTGTTACTAGGGGTAAGTGGTGTGCATCAGAGGTACATTATTGTTACTAAGGGTAAGTGATATGCATCAGAGGTACATTATTGTTACTAGGGGTAAGTGATGTGCATCAGAGGTACATTATTGTTACTAGGGGTAAGTGATGTGCATCAGAGGTACATTATTGTTACTAGGGGTAAGTGATGTGCATCAGAGGTGCATTATTGTTACTAGGGGTAAGTGATATGCACCAGAGGTACATTATTGTTCACAACATCGCTGTTTTGCTTTGGGAAGACGTTTTTATTGAGATTTTGAGAACAGTCAGTAAGGTCAGGATTTCCATGGTGATCATAAAACTAATGATAATGATATGATGCACATTCTCAGTTTGCCACCATTTCAACTATTTCGGAATGTTGACTTGTTTGGAAGCAGTTTGTGAATAAAAATGTTGTGATACTGTATAAGTGTATATAAGGTTCACATCAAAGTTTTTTATGTGTTAATTCAAGCCCACAGTGTTGTGAAGATGTATATAAAAAACTTTCTTCGAAAATGGGAGAAATTTATGGCTTTTACGAGTCCTGTGTAATTACTACTGGTTGACAACCATATGTGGATGCGTGTATGAATTAATGTCTTTTGCATATTTTAATGTGTTTAACGTGTTTCTCTAGTAACAAAATTGTGAAAAATGGAATGGTGGTGGTGTTATTAGTCTAAGACACGACATTGTGATTATTAATTAAATTTCATTGTATCATTATAAGAAAACTGGTAAGTAGAATTATCATTGAATGAACAGTCACTTTTCAATGTCTTTTCAGGCTGAGACAGTGAACCGCACATTTTATGCTCAGGAAGCTGATGAGAATAAAGAGGCGTACGACTTGGAGATCAAGGCAAGGTCAAAACTGGGACTGAGAGTAGGTTTTGTTGTTTTAAAAATTCATATTTTGGTAGCCTGAGTTATTACTCCACTGAATCGCCAAAGTTGGTTAATTGAATAATTTTGTCCGACATGTTTAGGGGCACATAATAGATATCTGTGGATGATATTATCATACACTATGTCACATTGTGTTGCATTAAAAACGTGATTGAGTGTAAACCATGTCATAGCAAGCTCTCCTCTCATAGCTATTTGTGTTCACTTGTTTCTTAAGCTTGCCCAGTTAGAGCGGGCGAGGAATGAGGCTGGATCGGAGCTGGAGTCTGAGAGGCGCAAGGCACGGCGTGCTATGGAAATGAAGAGAACAGCAGAGACCAAGCTTGAGGACGCAATCAACAGGTGATCATGTGTAGATTTATACCACATTTATTTTGTTTTGTTTATGTCCTGTTATTTGGATTGTCAGCTCTCACGAGGCCAAGGGTTTGAGTACGGTATTTGTTGGCCAACTGTGAACATTGGGCGAGTTGTCTTATGCCTTTTTGTGCCTAGCCGTGGCTTGCAGTGTGTAAGAGGGAGTGAATATATCTAGGATGCTCATGGAAGGTTGTACTTAGCAGCGATAAGGCAACCCTCGTTAAAACTGTTTGAAGAGAAAAAGAACCAACTGGCAAGTTTATGGGACAGCCATTTAATGATCTTTGCTGGGTTCATCAAAATTTTTAACAGATTTGGAGTTTCTTGTCAGTTCTTTGTGGTGGAATTGCTTGGTTGTCTTCTAAATTAGGATAAAGTTAGTTTATGTGACAATAAAACATCCAGATAAACCAACATCTCTAACTCATACTTTTTTTCTTGTTGTGGCGGCACATGATTGCCTGTTGTGCTAATTGGGCGAGATATACATCACATGCCGTGAGTGCGTGTGTGTGCATGTTCGTGTGGCTATTTAGCACTGATGTGTTTGTAAAAGTTCCACGCTTATGCTTCGATTACTGAATGTGCTTGCTCAATTGTTTTTAGTAAAAATGCCCTGAGTAGTGAAGTGGCGGCACTCAAGGCTCACTTGAAGGCGGCCAAGAAGAGATTAAAGGAAGTGGGTGGAAATGAATCTCGTGTCAACCAACTGTACTCCGAGTTTGACAGGGAAAGAATGGCCTTGGACGGGTCTATGTCGGCGCTCAGGAGACAGGTATGTGTGCAGGGTGGGCGGATCATGGGGTGAGGGGAAGGAATGAATATCACGACTTTCTACTGTTTTCAGTACAGGAAGAAGAGATTAGCCCTGAACGTGGGTATGTTAGTAGTCAAGTGACATGGGAGCTGGCTGAATGTGACGGGATATGGAAGAGATCAGAATCTTGTGCCAGACACCTGCATTTTGAATTTGATCCCAATCTTAATGGAGAAGAAAGCTTTGAGAGCAGTTGGTAATCAGCTAGTTTTATGACATGTGCATACTTCGATTCTTATGTGCATGACTTTAATTGTAATGGAGCGTCTTGAAAAAGTGGTTACTTAAAAACCAATTGGTTATTGTTACTGCTTTTTGGATCTGGATTCCCATTGTTATATGGTTCCTGGCTTGAAAACATCACAACATTGAACCGTAGGATTCACCAGTGTGTGTTGTCCACTTGTAGCTGGACGAGGTGCGCGGTCAGTTGGAGTCTGAGTTGGACAAGAGTGAACGGCTGCAGGCCGAGAACCAATCACTGAAGATGGAGGTTGGGACTCTGAGAAACCTCGAGAAGACGTTCAACAAGATGGAGAAGGCTAAGCGTCGACTGGAGGATGACCTGTCCTCTTATAAGGTCAGAGAATGTGTTTGGCTCTAGTGAACATGTCGTTTGGTGATGAGACGGTGTCAGGTTGTCTAATTGCTACTAGTTTGGCTTGTACGAATAACGATTGTGTAATATCCATTCAAGTACTGTGAAAGTGTCTGAATATGATTTTTCCGTTGACCCAGTCAACAATCTGATGTAACACTTATTGTATGACAGTATGTAGTGGGTGCAGAGTTGTGCATGTTTTATTTTGTAGCAAAAAGGAGAGAACTTTTTCGGCTATTCATTTTGGTATTGTCTGACCTGTCTTCTGTTAACAGAAAACGCTTGTCATGTTACCATACGTTGGCTGTTAATCATATTTGCATGACTGAATGTACCCATGTCAACATGAAAAGGGTTTTAGAACGTCGGAGGCTCCTTCGTTTATTCAATTTTTTGTCCACTCATCCTGCAGGGTAAATATAGTCAATGCACTGATGGGTGTAGGGTGTGCGTATCTTGACTCCCCATGCCTAATACTAAAAAGCTAGTTATGTCCGCCCAGTCGTACTTTTAGATAAACCATTAGACAAGTTCAATTTTCACTGATGTCCTGTGTAGGCCCATGTCAACAACAACTACATTGAGCGTAGTGAACTGCAGAGACTACAACAGGGTATGGAGGCCAGCGCCCGCCAGGAACTCAACAGGAAGCTGGGTGATGTCAACACATATCTGGAGGAACAGGCCAAGGCCAAGGAGAAGTTAGATGCAGTGAGTGCTAGGGGACTAGAGGTGGGCTTGTGTGGAATTTAAGGTTGTCTAGGACCTTAATAACTGACCTCAACTCTAAGTTAAAAATTGAAAAATCTATACTTTGTAAACCATTAAAAATACACAAGAATCATATAGAATCCTCGATCTTTCTTCTTTCAGAAAATTGTGTTTGTCACCTGACCACGTTCTTAAGTCAAATTTTTATGTGCAAGATAGGTACATTCATAGCAAAATAATCTCTCAGGTAATTTTACTAAAACTTCTTTAAACGTTTGAAAACTTTACGTTATGCCTCAAAAACGCTGTTAGGAATTAACTATAAAATGTTTAGTTTTTCTTGTACCGAGCAATAAGACTGCTGTTTTTTTACACAAATGCGTTTTTGAGAGACATAACGTAAAGTCTTCATTTAAATATTTAGTAAAATCGGCTGGGAGGAGGGGTTATTTTGCTATGAATGTACTTTTCTTTCACATGATTAAAAACATGATGTTCCAATAATAAATACACAGCTGTAGTAAAAACCATATTTTTAGAATCCTCAATGCTTCTTCTTTCAGAAAATATAATTATTCTACATACTTTTAATCATTGACAAAGTATACTAAAATACAATTTATTTACGTAAATAAAACGACAAAAATGGATCACTTTTAGTTTCGGATTTATTTTCTAAGTTTATTTGACAAAGTATAGTGTTTTCGATATTTGACTTAGAGTTGACATCATAAGGGTCCTAGATAACCTTAAGGGGCATTAATTGGTGGAGATGAGACCGTTACAGAGGAAGTTGGTAGTATCAAAATGTATGAATGAGCTAAAACCAAAGAAAAATTGAACGGGGTGAGTGGTAGGTAATTAAAGGGGGGGGGGCTTTTATAAATGAAAAGGGGCATTTATTCTTAGAGGTGGCAGTTGTTCCAGAGGAAGACTGTGATGAATGAGCTAAGATCAAAGAGAAGTTGGATAAGGTGGGTGGTAGTGGTAGTGTAGGAAGGCAGAGTAACATGGACTGCGTAAAGTTGACTGGTTTTGATATCTAACTGGAGGAGTAGGCCAAGAGTTTGGAAACGTTGGACGAGGGTTAACTGGTGTGGCAGGGGTATTATTATATGTATCTATGGTCAGTCTACAGAAAGAACTGAATTTGGCAACGAGTCCTAGTACTGACTGTGAATGATGTGACAAATGTTGTGTTAGTGCATCATGACCGTGTGTTACCTTCAGATGTGACAGTGTTGTCTTGGTGTATCATGACCATTGTCACCTTCAGATGTGACAATGTTGTCTTAGTGTATCATGACCGCATGCTACCTTCAGATGTGACAGTGTTGTCTTGGTGTATCATGACCATTGTCACCTTCAGATGTGACAATGTTGTCTTAGTGTATCATGACCGCATGCTACCTTCAGATGTGACAGTGTTGTCTTGGTGTATCATGACCGCATGCTACCTTGAGATGTGACAGTGTTGCTTTGATGTATCATGATCACGCGTTATCTTCAGGTGCGACTGAACAATGAACTGGCGATGAAGACTGAGCTGGAGACGACACGTAAGAACTTGATGGATGAGGTGTCAAACCTACGCAAGTCATACTCCGAGTCACTGGCCAAGAGAGAGACGACGGACATGGAGGCACGCAAGTACAAGGAGCTATACGAGAATGAGACAAAGCTGAGAGAGAGGCTTGTTGACAAGTTGTCCAAGGCCAATGATAAGAGTGCAGCTGCCTCCATGGAGCTGTCGTGAGTACAAGATGGGACTATGTGGTTTCACAGTTCAAATTTGGTCAAGAAAATTATGTGCTTCAGGCCCACACTGGACATCAAAACGTTTGTTACACTCAAGTGAAGTATGGGTACTGGCAAAAGTGATTTTTTTTTGATATTTGATGAAACATTTTAGCCCAGAAACTATCGGAAGCATTTATTTTAATTTGGTGGATTTGAACTTGGGATTTTCTAGTACAACTCACAAAAATATTTGTGGCTTATGAGCCATTTGTGTGTCTGTGTGTGTGAAAGCTTTATTTGATCATCCAAATCAAGCCCATTGGGCTAAGTCATGTTTGATTTTCCTGCAGATTTGAAAGACAGCGCAACATGCTGCTTGGGGCAGGGGCTGCTCCCTCGTGGCTGCAGCCAGCATCAACACCCCTGACAAAACCATTCAGTCATGGATTGAACAACTCGCTTAGTCAAAAACTGACCAAGGAACTTGATAGGAGCATCGCTAAACATCTGGAGTCCAGTGAGTAGTTATTGAATATTCTGAATTTCATCTAATTTGTTGACTTACGTTATGGTGTTCGAATCTCAGCCTTGTTTCAACTCATTTCTGTTCTCAGTCAGCATGATCAAGTTGTAAAAAACAGAACATCGTATTATTCCCCTCACAACAGAACATCGTATTATTCCCCTCAAAACAGAACATCGTATTATTCTCCTCAAAACAGAACATTGTAATATTCCCCTCAAAACAGAACATCATATTATTCTCCTCAAAACAGAACATCATATTATTTCCCTCAAAACAGAACATCGTATTATTCTCAAAACAGAACATCGTATTATTCTCCTCAAAACAGAACATCATATTATTTCCCTCAAAACAGAACATCGTATTATTCTCCTCAAAACAGAACATCGTATTATTCCCCTCAAAACAGAACATCGTATTATTCTCCTCAAAACAGAGCATCGTATTATTCTCCTCAAAACAGAACATCGTATTATTCTCCTCACAACAGAACATCATATTATTCCCCTCAAAACAGAACATCATGTTATTCCCCTCAAAACCTAAGCTTAGAAGATTAAGCCTGGTTTCATTTTATCTAAGAATGGATAATTGGTAGTTTTAGTTCATGGCAAATGAATTTTCATTTTTGCAACAAACATATTTCATATGATTGTGAACTCCGGTAATGGTCCAACATTCTCATTACAAGCTTTAGTGGTACATTCATTCTGTCTAGTATGAACTTATAATAACTTTGCCACCATAACAAATGTTCAGTCAGACACTTGACATTGCGTTCTTGCTCTTTCTGATAAAAGTTCCCTTCAAAATGTGTCCTCCTTGGCATTTTGCTCCCTGTCTGCCCAGTTTTATTAATTAAATTCTAAACCAAAACTTCTTCATCCCTAGCTTTGATCAGTTCTTCTTAGCATGATGCTTATTTGCCATGTTGCTGCCATTGTGTGAGTGACCTGCTTATTCATACTTCCAGCTCCGAGAGTGGACATATCCCCCATAAGGAAAAGTAAAGACGACAGCTATCTCATGTCCAACCCCCTGAACAGGAAATACTTTGTGTGACTTGAGCTCGTGAGTGGCGCTGTACTCAATGAGGGTCATGGAAATGACAAGTAGACACACACTGTGGAAGTGTGCGTCAAGGAAGGGTTGTAGATCAAAAATTTATTGATTTGATATTATTCATTGTATATAGCATCGTGTTTGTTGGAGATTCATTTTTAAAAACTGTGTCAATCTGGTTTTCAAGCGTTGTGTATGAGAGTTCAATTAATTGCATTTTAACTTTTATTCTCTTTGTTATTAATTACTGTTTTCTATTCATCCGTTTTCATTAGGGAATGTTAGAGTCCACATCATTGCAAAGATTGAACATATAGCGTTTGCACATAGAATTAATACTGAATAGCATGTAGGAACTTAGCAATGTGTTCGTAGAATTTTAACACCGAGCATTTTATTGTGCAAATAGTGTGTCGTTAGTTTTAATTAGTTGGGCCTGCTTATTTTAGATGCAATCAATTTTTTACTTAAAGACTGTAGGGTAGAGTGAAATGTCATCATCAGTATGTTTTAATTAGTATTATTATTGTAACACCATATTTATTTATTTTTGTCATTCTTTATATTTTGTATTTATTTAATACTGAGTTCTAAATACTGGAACAATCTTGTTTTATTATCCGTCCAATGGCAGTGGTTAGTTCTATCATGTAATCACTTTAAGAGGAAAACGTCGTCATGGTTACCAAGCCTATGGTCACTAATACCAGAGCTCATATTTCATTCTAGTTGTATTGACAAATGTACAAGACAAGTAATTTTAATATTTGCTCAAAATGTTAAGCTCATTCCCACTGATCTGTTTGTAGTCTCGACGTTGTACAGATAGTCGGTGGTTGAAAACGGTAATTTGCTGTTGCATTTTGAATAAAGATAGACGAGTCAAACATTCCGCTGGTCAACGGAGCTATCCGCTGTTTCATAAAGCTGCCATTTATTAGACAACGTGATATTGTACAACGTCACAGTGTGCCTTTAAGATTGTTTAGTGTTATTATGCAACATTTGTATCTTGTGGCACAATGAGAACATTATTTTGTCAACTTTGATCTAGGACCCATAAGTGTATACTGCTAATGTTATGTCGTTTTACAGTCAAGTATTCTGTCAAGTTTGATCTAGGGAAAAAGATTCTGTTCTGTCCAAGTTCCGGGGTTTCGCCATCAGTTATTTCGCAAAGAACTCGGGTCTAGGAATGACGCTTGGATACTGGCCAAGTTATGTTATTTCGCTACCTGCGCTCCATTTCATGAAATTATTTTAGTCTTAATATAGACCGAAATAAAAATGCTGTTGACGTCATGCCAACAATTAAACTTTGCGACTTCCATAGAATGGAGCCCATTTTTTTCGCCATAAACTTAGATCTAGGAAAGAGAAGTGGGTAGCGTTGATGTTATGTGGTTTCCCTATCGAGTATTTTTCCAACTTTGACCTAGGCAATATATTGTGTGGTTTCACTGTCAATAATTTCACCCAGGTTAGATCTAGGCAAGATGAGTGGACATTGTCAATGTTTCATTGTCAATTACAATAAAACTCGCTATTAAAGTCGGATCGAAGCGTACCAAGA
This sequence comes from Phoronis australis, assembly GCA_002633005.1. NCBI lineage: Eukaryota > Metazoa > Phoronida > Phoronidae > Phoronis > Phoronis australis. The sequence continues at coordinate 728,563 of NMRA01000123.1, read as the reverse complement.
AACTGCGTGCAAGGTGCAATCCAACTTATTCTTTATGGAGGAATGCACGAACTAAAACAGGCTCACCACGGTATTTTGTTAGGCATGTCTTACATGTACTTAATATGCAAGTTTTATATAAAAAATTGTACTTCATCTTTGACTAACTTGTGGATACTGCTCTTATTGTGTGGTTTCAATGCAAGTTATTTAGTCAACTAACAGCTATGAATTTGACATGATACTTCTAAAAGTTATGTGGTTTTGCTTAGCTCCAGGGACGACAAATTGATAGTATGCTAGTTATGTGGTTTCTCTGGCAGCACGTGCATTAAATCATAAGTGAACTGGTTTTCGGTGTGGTAGTTCTGGCTCTGGCCTATGATTATTAACTTGAGAGTTTACAAGTGTTACAGAATATTGTAGCTTTGGTGGTGACAGGGATATCACGAATCTTGCTACGAAGGCTTTATATCGGTTCAGGATTGCATAGCACAAGTACAAATGCATGAACTTGTTTCAGGTAAACCAAGCCAGTATGATTTGTTATGCTCTCACATTCATAAAACATTACTCAAGTTTTGACGAAAGCTTGTCCACTGTTGTTCACAAATATTAAAAGAAGCTAAACTGTTACTCACGTATAAAACAATGTTGAAATGTTTCTATGGCAACCCACTGTTCACTGCGCATCCACGTAATGAGTAAAAGTTTAGTTTCTGTTATTACTTTCTCAAATTTGTTTTCTTAGGCAAGGAACTTTGTCTGTGCAATTTCTGTGTGTTTTGGCCCACCGTTCTGCCACCATACAAGAACTGCTGAAAGAGCACTTCAATTCTGCCTTTGGAAACCATGCAAGACTTTAGCAGCACCCAACTACTCGACATAACACTTATTGAGATTATCTGTTAAGTGGCCAACATATCAAGTACATTACACTGTACATTACATTGTTGAAGCGTTTGTATAGAGTAAGACAATAGTGAGTTGTTCATATTTTAATTTTATACAACACAGAGTACGTAATCACAGTTTATAATAAAGTTAATCGTTTAGTATCACTTGTTTTCACTCCGTTTGGATTCGCACGTCTTCCACAATTGAGATAGCTATGTATAGAATGCAGGGCTTGTGACCAACTGCTGATCACTTACCACTGACAGTTAAACAGTCAGTGGACACGGAGTACAGACGTATTGAGATAGCTATGTAAAGAATGCAGGGCTTGTGACCAACTACTGATCACTCACCGCAGTTCAATACTCACTGGACACAGAATACAGACTTATTACAACATATCTCATGCACAATATACGAATTTCACGAACATTTAATGTCTTGTTAACAAAATGGCACTGACTGGAAGGGAAGACATTGTACAATCGATATGTACCTCGGCATTTAGAGCCGTATCTATGTAATACAAGCAGCAAATCTGTTTTGATACTGTACACATATCATTTGTAAACAACAGCCATTATCTACATGTTGTAAGGAAGTTGTCAACGCTGTAAAAATAGAAGCTAAAATCTACACTGCATACCACAACAACACTGACACGTACTAGAATAAGACTCCACAGCATTAAATGCAATAAATGGTCGATAATTAATTATACCTACTTGGCATATAGCACCAACAAACAAATAAGTGACCACGCCTTCTAAAAGAGTTTAGCCAACTGCTACTGGACACTGATAATATACCGTGACAATGCTTGTCTGTGAAATTCAAGACTCCCTTCCAAATGTGTTAAGTGCACTAATTTGTCACCCTTGCTACAAAACATGATTGACAAATCTCAAGTCCTTGTCATATCAGGAAGCTGTTGTTCTTAAATTGACACTACTGTAATGTCAGTACACTTTTGGTCAAAGATTAAAGGTCACTTCATTTGCATACTGAGTACCCAATAAAAAGCTCAAATTCTTAAAGCACACTAACACAAAGGTGTCATTTTTCATTTGTGCATCATGTAATTTTTCTCGTGTCGTCTTAATTGAAGCAAAGCATTTCTTAAAATAAAGCAACCATGTGAGTGTCAGCAAAAATGAAAAACTTTACAAAATAACAGGAAAAGCCTCCATGGCATAAGATTTGATTTAAAACTGCATAATCAGAAACAAAATGCACTCTGTCTCTACATTATCTATTCTGCACCGAATAAAATAATGAAAGACATACAAAACACATCCAGACCAAAACATCAAAAACACCGCACAGTACAGTTTACAATGTGTTTCAGTTACATACATGTAAGTGTCAATTCCTCACAGTTGCGCATGACTACATACTGAATACAGTACACTTACAAACATTTTGTTGAAAGGGTGGCCACCAGGTGGCACCTGGGTGTCAAGGGAAAGGCAAGTTGTCACCGGCCACACGAGGTCAGCAACCCAGATTTACCGCCAGCCATGCTCTAGATATCTGAGCTACAAAATTCTTGAACTGTACAACAAAACGTAGCAATATACACCCTTTGAGCAACTACAATTTTTATAGTTAAAGCTACTCAGTTGGGCATTGAACCATGAACACACCTCATTGTACATGTATCTTAAGCCTCATGCAATACACAGAACATTTGCATGAACAGTAGTTCTCCTCGCAAACCACTGAAAATGAACAAGCTATGACTGCAAACCAATAATGTGGAAGTGTTTTCTTCTGTTAAAGGATTGTTTTGTTTGAGTCACCTCTGTCATTGTACCATACCTACAATCTCACACTGAGAGTCTCTTCTCACTCTAGCTTACAATTGTTGGCCACAGACATTGATATTAATCATCTTGGAGTTCAGCTCTTATGACAAAAACATAGCTGGTTCAACAAAATGCATCTCGGGGTATATTTTGCTGGCTTTGACTCAGAAAATGTAACAAACAGGTAGTAATTGGATTACATAGTTTGCAGATCATATCGAGTTCAATAATACTGAATATTTAGAACTTCCAGGTGACGACATGGTGAGTATAAAATCATATCAAGGTCAGAATTAGATCTAGAGCCAGTGTGTTACATTTCGGTAAGTCCACTGAAACTTTCCATTGCTCAAAACTAAAATGTCACTAAAATTATAAAAACAATGCTATTATTAACACTTTTTAGTGACACATTTCAGTGCACAAGACAAGTTAGTGAACAGAACTTCTACACAAATAAAACACTAATGCTAATTAGTGACAGAAATCACCACTCACTCAATAGCGGCTGACACACGGTCTCAAATTCCCATCTTAATGAAAACCCAAGCAGTTGTCAAGCACAATGCTCTTTCGTTAATCTATAATCTATAACCTCAGACCTTTGGACCAACCAGCTCGTCTGTTTCATCTGGCTGCAGACTGATGTCATCAAAGTCCTGGTCAACTCTCAGTCCGGTCAACTTCTCAGCGATCTTCCACACCTCCTGTTGGAGATCTATGTCGTACGATTCAACAGATGACCGCTCTTCCACACCATTTTCAAAGTATTTGCCATTTTTTCCTGGAAATGTGAAAAAGCAGGACATAGACAACTCAGTTAGTTGGTTCTTTTAAGTTGCGTAGCACAAGTTTGGCAAAAAAGGCCACTAAAATTCATTAAAATTAATTCAAATTTTTTGTAATTTATTCAATGAACTTCGATCAACGCACAAAAATTCTCAAAGCCAAATATCTTTACATTTTCTAACAAAAAACCAGTTAGATTTTTCTGGAAACATTTTTCTGGAAACATGAATTAACTTTTTTCATGATTACTGTTTGAGAAAGCAGGGACAAGCGACTTTGGGAGGGGGTGGGCTTTTGGGATCAGAATTAAAGACCATGATCTATGTACAAAATACAAAAAATCAATTTAAATCAGCCATCTTATTCACCAAACTCCAGCCCAGCAATTTGAAGTTCACTATTACAAAAACAAATAGTACATGAGTCGTTTAAATGGCTAACAGTACACACAACAGAGACATTTTTAAAAATATCTGAGACATTAAACATCTGTGACAACATTTCATCTTCAACATAATGACTTGGGCAATCTAAAATAATTTCTATTATTCTAACTTATCTTTGCAATTTTCACATCTACCCATACCATTTACAACAATGAGTTACCACTGATTTTTTTAAATTCATTTCTCTCATTCTACATAATTCATTTAGTTTTATGTTCATTCTAACCTTGGTATTTATCGCTCATTGCCAAACTGGCAATCTCTTCACCGGCCTTCCTCGCCTTCTTCGTCAGTTTAGCTGGTCGTAGAATGTGATGGAGACAACAGATGTTAAACCTCTCTTTAACCTGGTTACCATGACGATTGAGCCTTGTTGTTGGACACACACCTGAGCACAGATCATAGTGAACATAAAAGAATTGACATTGTCTGCATTTTAAAGTGCTTGTGACATCAAGACACGCTATGTTTGACACATTCTATAGCCCATATCATTCTAATTTAATTTAGTTTCAAGCACTAAAGAGCGATTTATCTTCCCAGGCCCACAAACTTCAAGCGTGTTATTTTACATGCTCAGTACAATGAACTGTCAGTTCGTCACAGGAACAGAAATTACTTCCAATCTCAGTAAAGAACAAATTGAGACAATCTCAAGTTTTATAACAGTAAATGGCTTAAAAACGTCCTATTTTTGATGGAAGGTCGCTTTAAAAAAAGTGTAAAATTCTACACTAACATTCGCCATGTAAGGACAGCTTGCATAACTGTGAATTAAATCTGATGCTCAAGTGAACAGACTATCGTAACAAAATAAAAAGGCATTGAAATCACAAGCTCACCCACCTGGGTTGACGGCATTCACAGTGACGTAAGATCCTCGGAGCTTCTCAGCCAATTGATAGGTGAACAGAACCATGCATAGCTTAGCGTTCTTGTACGCCTGAGTGGCGCTATAAGTTCCTTCCTTATTAAGCTGAAAATTCTTGACATCAAGGAATGTGGCGTCTGCAAATTAAATTACGCAATAGATTTTTGTTACTAACAGTGAACGCAGAACTTGCCATGTGAATAAGAATTAACTGGCGTGACATTTTTCCAGAATGAACGAGCGTTACGGATATCTGGGACCTCTTTCATGAAAAGTGATTAAAGACTTATTAAGCAAAAAAATTGACCTTATGCTATAATTATTTCTGAAAAAACATTAAATCACACTCGAGCAAAAGTGTAAAGTATACACATAACTGCTAAGTATAATTTCAATAAATTATTTCTAGGCCTTGACGTGCTAATAATTATATGATAACCTTTAACCTTTATGGAGTAATTGTGAAATTGGAACTTAAGACCAAAGTTCTAACTTCCATCACAATTCACGAAGCAGACCCCAGCTGTAACAGAATTTAACAGGAAAACAAATTAAACTAAACCTAAAATGATGGTCTAAAGTTTAACTTATTTTTGCGAAATGTATTAATGAAACGAATTCGAGCTGGATATGGATGCCATGTAGACCATAGGAAGATAAATAATAATGGGGCAGAGATACCTGAGTGCCTGTCTCCATGATGCCACCATTTTACACATACACGCTTGTCCCAAACTTTCACAATTTCCATCACACCATATTTAAAGATTTTATTATCTATTACTTCGAACTTGAACTTGCTGTACTTGGGTAGCACGTTTTCTGTTATGCAAAATTGGTTAAATTCACAACGCTTGTCGTTGTTAACTGTCTTTATTCCATTCCGTTCGTATCCTCGGAACAAAGTTTGACATTCCACACAACATTGGTGAAGCAACTGACCAAGAGACACGATTAAGACGCATGGTATTTCCAAACACAATTTTGTTTCGAAATTCCATGTGTCTTTTAATCATGCCTCATGGTCAGTTACTTCACCAATGTTGTGTGGAATGGCAAACTTTGTTCTGAGGATACGAATGGAATGGAATAAAGACAGTTAACAACGACAAGCGTTGTGAATTTAACCAATTTTGCATAACACTTCTAACCAACAAAACATGTAACAAACATTATAACCTACCTTGCAACTGACATGTTTGACAAGTGTTTATGTTCTACAAATCAGACAGAACAGTTCTATTCAATGAGTATCAGGGAGTCAGTGACTTTATAATCATTGACAAAACAAAAACTATTGACACAGCTGGAATCAACAAAATTCTCACCACACCAACAAGGCTCCCAGACAGCCAATGAAACAGACCTATGCTGGACCACTTTGAGACTTCAGTCCTAAGTATAAACGTTTTGCCAGCTCTTCTCAAATAGGGACTCCAGTTCCCCTATTTGGGACTGTTTCATGTAACCACGTACAGAAACCTCGAATAAAATCCCTTGTGAGGAATAAGCTGCGGCTTATTAAATACCAGCAAATGTTCAGTTTCAAAGTTGGTTGTTCTGACGACAAACACTGCCAGGAACATGTTTTGCAGCTTCAAACTGCCATTATTGTTTAATACATAATTCTCACCTCTGGCAGCCCTGCCCCCCTTTTCCAGATCATGCTCGTTACAGGTAATGTTGATGATGCGTGCATCCCCCGTGAACTGACCAGCTGCACGCAGGTACTCCACCAGGAGATTGGTCAGTAGGAATGGACCTGGAGTAAGTATAATTAAGTCCATGCCTAGTTCATTACAACATTTACATTTTAGTCATTGTTACGTTTCAGAGAGACAACGGCAAAGAGGACACTAAGTTTGTTGGAGGTGTTTGTACATAAAATTTGTTGTACAACTTTTATATCACCGTAGACCAAGGATATGACATTAGGCAAAATATACAACTCTCATTTTGCGGACATATCGTAGACTACAACAGTGGCAGGGTGACTGTGAAATAACATATGACATGCAGATAACATCTGGGCCCTGGGGTCTAATTTTTTTACTCGAACTCGAGATTACTTTTGGTATTTTCCGTTCCACTTCGATGCGAACTCAAGATAATTGTCTATTATACCATGCTCGAGAATATTATGGTTTACATGGTTGATTATGTACTCCTATTTTGCACTAGATGAACTACTTGAATCCTGCGATGATCAACAGCAAACTTGGACAAGACACTCACCTGCTTAAACCACGATATACTCGAAATCAGAATAATAACTGATTACCTTAAGTTTGTATTAACAGACAACGGAAATTGTGAAAAATATTTTTGAATTTGAGTAAAAAGATTAGACCCCGGGTCTGGGACCTGGAATCTAAAAACTCAACTAGAATTGAGGAGCTGCATGACATGTAAGCAATGAGTTGATTTTCTAATTTGTACTCAAGTAATGCAACTGGATGATTGGTTAAGCTTTGAGTCTGAGTCAAGCCCGAGTTGAGTCTGAGTAGAGTCTGACAAGAGTACGAGTAGAGTCTGGGTCGAGTCCGAGTTTGAGTAGAGTCTAGGTCGGTCTGAGTAGAGTCTGGGTGGAGTCTGAGTTGAGTCCGAGTCGAGTCTGAGTTGAGTCTGAGTGGAGTATAAGTTGAGTCTGAGTAGAGTCTGGGTTGAGTCCGAGTTGAGTCCGGGTTGAGTCCGAGTTGAGTCCGAGTTGAGTCCGAGTTGAGTCTGAGTGGAGGCTGAGTCAGGTTGGAGCCAAGTGTGAGTCATGTCTGAGTAGAGTCTGAGTAAGGTTGGAGTCCAGTTTGAGTTAAGTTTGAGTCGAGTCTTAAGATCAGAGATTAGGCCCTGGGTCCTGATATAAATCTGTTGCAGAACGTTCTAATAACAAGAATCTGTTCAAAACTATACAATGTTCCACAATCATATTTGAAATCATAAGACTTACATCGCTAATTTACACTGCAGAAAAGTCATCAATATCTGTCACACGTAACAGGTGTTTTTCAAAATAAAAATACCCAACTGATCTTACGCCATCAACACACATAGATCATCACAGTTGAGAGGAATACACTGGCACGACAAATAAAAATCTAGACAAGATATGAACGACAAATTCCTTCTTTTACAATTTATAAAAAGAATGTCACGATACAATTGAAATGTTTTGTGAAAACAGGTTTTTGTAAAAAATTCTCTCCCCTTAAAGCAAGTACTTTGTATATATTACACATCCTGACAAGAACCTTTAGTTATTAAACCCTTAAGCTAACAATTGCCTAAATTAACAAGAACATATTTTAATTAAAATCTCGATTTGACTATTTGCCAAGTAAAGAAAGCTCCTTTCGTCACAAAAACTACCGCCATTTTAGCCCTTGTTCTAACAAGATACACAGGTTTACAATAATCAGTAACATGGTAATCAAACATGGCATTATTAGGAAGTCCAAAACAATGCAGTTTTGCTGGTGAACTTTTGAAAATGCATATTCAGCAACAGCCTGTGTGTTGCACTGATAACATGTACAGGAGACATCACTGTTAGGACTTTATCGGATAGTAACATAAGTGTTGAGATTAGAAGACAGGAAACATCTAATCCATGTGTCTGAGACAAATCTTCCTTGTGCCATAATACAGCATGTTTAAGTGTGCTTATAAATGAAAGCAGGATGTTTCAAAGGAAGCCAACCAAGCTCTTGGAAAATATGAACAATTCTGTCAAGCTTCTAATAGTAGCAGACCTGCTCTAGACCCGGTCTTAATTAAAGGAAGGCATTTGTTAGAGAACAGGCATTTATCTATTTCTGTCCTACAGCAGGCTAATGCATGATATCGTACCATCGAAAGCAAAAAAATGCCTTTTGTCAATCGTATCATGTTATTACATCTTCTGGTAGCATTTCAATCATTGGTTGTGAGTGAATACACAAATGAGATTTCATTGTCGTCATCGCAGGTAATGCATTCAGACGTATTTATTTCGTTGAACAATAAACTATCTATTTAATGCATGTGACACATAAACAGTGACAGTGATCACTGCAAAGTTTTTGCGTAACTAAAATTTGATATGAATGTTGTTAAATTTTATTTTAATTTGAAATCACGCAAAATTTGGCCTCTACCACAAGACAAGATATTTTTGCCTGTTCGGACGTTGCTGAACAGATTGATTTAAGAAGACACGGAATGCCACTTTTATTGGAACCCATGCATACAATGGTGTAATCAAAACTTCTGATGGTTAGTTACGCACCTAATGTTTATTTTTCCACATTCATTCTGAACATTCAAGGCCTTTCAGTACAGAAACCAAAAACTCAGGGTGCAAGTGCACAGCAGAACACTGGGGTTTAAAACCAAACTTTTTGAAAAGTCATGAATGCACAGTTACCAAAACTTTTGACTTGTGTTAACACTCAAGGAGTTTTATTGATGTCAGTCACTTCACCCACGACAACCTAAACACCCTTAGCAGAATATAAGTGACAAGGAAGCCACTAATGTCATTCTAGGATTTCTAATTCCCGGTGGCGTTCAAAAACTTGACACTTCAGGGACTAAACTAAAAGTTTAGATTGTGCAAATTGAGCTGGGGAAACATTTGAAAGCCTTTAAAGACAATTTGGATGGGCCCATAATTGACAATGGGCAATTGAAAGACTTAACAGTGAAAATTTGAAAGTGTGGTTGAATTCATAACAGAAGATGTCACTTTAATACATCGGAATTTGTCGAAAAGTTGAGGACGCATAAGTGAAGATGGGAATAGGGATGAAAAGTGTGAAGTCACCAAGTTCCACCATTTTGGTTCTAACTCTTAAACAAGAGCAACGCAGAGCGTTGAAATGCGCCCACAATTGCACCGTATACGGTATCCTTCTAGGGTTGTTTATTGGTACCATAAAGTGGCCAGTAGAGGGCATATATGTAGTATGTTGTACTTTGAAAAATGGAAAGGCATGGTCATTGTCTCCTCAATAGGCTAGG
>NMRA01000123.1:670549-718092 GCA_002633005.1 Phoronis australis | reverse complement strand
TGAAACTTTTACGGCCCAAATCATGCCCGATAACCAGCCTTGAAATGGTCAATGTGAACCTTTCCCCGACAAAAATCGGGAGGAATAAAAAAAAAAAACGTTACCACCATCAGTAGCATGCGTCTGCGTCCTTTTAGCTCGCCCGTCCACTCCCAACCCACACATTTTTGGCTGCAGAGAGGTAGTATTTGTCGCCGCGCTTAACAATAACACGAGACGCCATTGAAAATCCCACCACGCTGTCCCAGATGCCCCGGCAATGTTGACAATTTGCGTTCCTCCGAAACATAAAGAGCAACTTCCGCTTTTCGAGGTGAACGTTGTCTGCAACGCCGCGGTAAGAAAGGAATTTGCCGCGGAAATTTTATATCAAATCCGATTTTTTACGCGGACATATTATAAAAAAAGCGGAAAGCACATTTGAAAAAAGTGGAAATCCGTGTTTCCGCGGAAAATTCAAAGCCCTGTTGTTAGGGTTGAGGAATAACCACTCTCAGTTCCTATTTGAGACAACCATTTTTTAGTAACTTTGGGGTGGGCACATAACTTAAGACCTATAAAAGTCAGTGAGAATTTTTGTTGAAAAATCTGTCGTAGGTATTAGCCCGAAACAATACAATAATTTCAGCTTTCAATAAGCATCATCAGATGGGTGTCTAACATTCGTTACATAACTCATCAATTCTGCAGTTTGACGTACCTAAAAAGTTTGTTGCCATGGTAACCTCACACTTTTCCTGTGTAGGCTTGAGGGCAGGATCATTGGGGTCCAACTTCATGCCTGCGTTGTTGACCAGGATGTGCAACTTGCGCTTCTTGGTACAGAACAGTTCAACAAAGGAGCGCACAGAGTGGGTGGATGACAGATCCAGCTGTGAAATAAGGACTCGGAGATGATATCACGTCATACACACAATATACTTCTCCAGAGGTCCATATGATCGATGGATCAGTTAGCATGTTTTTACACAGCTCCTGATGCCTCTTTCCTGATTTTTTGTCCCTCACTAGGTAAACTTGTTCTTACCTGCCTCCGTTGACAAGGTTTATGGAATCTACGGCATTTGATTCATCAGACTGCAAATAACTGCAGTTGAAGTCTAGCTGCATTAAATGAAAAGTGATATTTCACAGCCAGGTTGGTCAATATCACAATATATCAGAGGTTACCGTACTGCGTTTCAGCAAAATCAGAGGATAGAAGTATGGATGGTCATGTGACATGTAGTGAAGTAAGTGATGAAATACTGAATATCAAGACAGTATATCAACACCCTTCGATGGGAACATGAAAACAAATTACCTAATTTGAACATGGTCAGTTGTGCAGGCAAAGGCCAGCTGTTAATCCCAGTAATACATATTTTCAACTGTTAATAAGGTCTGAGCACTGAATATTCACAACTTCATTCGTCCATTGATATGGGACATGGTGTGAAATTGGTGACCTGGGTGACTGTCCTAAGACCAAGAGGCATATATATGTTCAATAGAGTATTTCACCAACAATGGGGTAAATTACTTAATTTATAATGGAACAGGATAAATGTTAACTGGGTCACCTTGGCAACCCACAGGTCACATTTCATTAAATTTGCATAGGCCAGGGCAGTTAGTGAGTCTAAGTTAGTCAGCTAATTTCACCCACTCATCAGCTATGCAATAACAACTAAAGGGGGAACCAGAGGTAGATTGAGGGGCACCAGAGGAAGCTTGCGACTGGCTGCATAAAACAGTCCCCATTGAGAACTCTACGGTGTTCCCCGAAGCTTTTGAGCATTTGAGGAGTTTGTTTGCTCAATACTTCAGGTTTTTTCTATCATTATTTTTATTTATGACATTTTCTAATAATATATCCGAAAACAGGCCATGCTTCAATGGAAATAAAAAGAGACTTTGCCCTTAAATTAGGCGTACACATTCATTTTCCATGTTAATAAGAATTCAACATGGAGTTTACTCTCTGAATTTATCGAAGCTAGAAATTGACTAAGTTATGAAAATAAAATAGCTGCAGAAGAAAGGACATTACACGTTTGCACAAGTTCACAGATCTGATGCACATATAGTCTAGCCCCTGTCTGAGACTGTTTTACATATTAATTGGTTGAGGGCACCCCATTCAGCAAGGCCAAGGGTCCATCTCTGGGCATGACCAATTCAGAACGACCATGGCATATCACTTTTGAGCTTTCACAAGAAATTGTCGTTATTATGGAGATATCCTAGATCCACCAATGGACGTACAAGTGACATCAAACCAAACTAGACAGGGTGGAACATCCCAGACCAAAACATCATGCTTAGTTGGCAACAATAGCAGTTCATTAAACAAAAGAGGATGACTTTTGTTGATCACAATATTCTAGCCTACGGAAAAGTAGTAACCATGATCATCAAGAAAGTTAAATGTGAAACAGCAATTTTTGAAACAGATATCATCAGATTGGTGCCTTAAAATGACAAATCACACGTTGGACTATTGGAGTTTCTCATTACTGTAAACATTTTCAACTTGGGACAAAAACATTGTCATTTTTCTATTTTTAAAACCTCAAAAAGTTGTTACAAATGCTAAAAATGTACCAACTATTGTTTGAGGACAGCTGTACTATACATCTAACCTACAAAAAGAAAGCAAAACTTCCTAAAGATATTTTGTTGAGAAATTTCGATCAAGTAAAATGTCATTTGTCCGCCAATGGCGTCTCCAACCGAAGACTTTTCGCTGTACTCACACAAACTCACACTACTATGTACACACTGAAGTGTCGACCACACACACTTATACACTAGAACAAGCAACTCCTGGAACCAGTTGTTGCTAGGTTTAGTGGCTGTGTAAACACTATTTAAACTAGTGCAACTGACCCTACTTGTGATAACATACTCCACCTTATTGAGGTATGGTAACTTGTTCTAGGGTAACTTGCACCACTTCTAACTGCTGAGTGGCTGCAAACTTGGGGCAAGGTGGAAGTAATTATCAGCTATGGTTACATAGAGTGGTCATCTTTTGCACCCCCCNGAGGACGGGACTTAACCTTTCGTGTGACTACCCACCATCATAAAGGAGGCAAGTGCATTGGGGAACTCCTCCTTAATCATTCTCACCGCCTCCTGACCCTTGTCCTCGTCACGACATGCCAACACCACGTCATTACCACCCTCGCACAGATAGCGCGCTATGTGGTAGCCGATACCGCTATTGGCGCCTGTCACTATGGCAACACGGCCAGTCATCTCAGCTGAAAAGGATGGCAAGCTTGTAAATACAGGGTGCAATTAATGAATATTGGTTTGGGTACCTCAGAGACTAGACAGACAATGGCAATGTGCAACAAAATCACAAAAATGGATTTTATTGTTTTATGGCTGTGGTCAAATTTAATGACTTAAAAAAATCTATAACACATTTAACAATTATCCTAAAATGCTTTCTTTATGAAAATAATTCTGTCCATTAAAATGTCTTATTTTGAGAAGGACTACATGCAATAAAAATTTCTGAGTTCTGGTTTTAACAGCAGGACAGCAACAGTCATTTTTAAATACATCAGTGAAGTAATGAATTAGACTTGCTACAAATAATCGTCAAATGGAGACACATCATGGAAAGTAAACGGGATGGCAAACCCATCTTCAGATACGTACGTTAAGAACAAGAGAACAGAACATTCTGTCACCACAAATTTGGAGCTCCATCACAGTACAAACACATGATTGATTAAATGTGGTCACCCTGTCGGGACTTCTTCTAGATTCTAAATGCCATTCTTATCTAGCGACGGACAATATAAAACCAAAAGGAGGGACACAAATCGTCCAATATAAAAGTCTAATTTAAAAAATCAACAAAACAAAAATCAAGCAGATAAAATACCTGTTAGAAAGTCGAGCTCCATTTTGAAATTTTATTTCTGTGAACTCAGACTAGAATGCATCCTCAATTCTTTCTAACTGTATGGAACTTTCAAACATCAAAACCAGCTCTTAGCAGAAACTAGACCACACTGCAAGCTTTGGCAATGTATCCCATGTTTATACAAGGAAGAAACGATTAGAAAGCAATTACCAGACTATGCTTAATCTAAAAACTTCCCATACATCATTAAAGGCACAGGCAAATAGGAAGTAATGCAAAAATTACAAGGGTATGATTTCTTAACAATAACAGGCATGTACTGGTGTGCGTAACTAACAAGGCCAATGATAAAAGAGCTCAAAACATGTATTTTTCTAACCAGTTTTAAACTTGATATAAACCCAATTTGAGGGTAAATATTTTAACATAAACAACTTAATAACTAAAAGAATTAGTAAGATGTCAAACATTCCAAGTCTTCACGCAAAATTGACGAAACTGCACGAATTTGATCCCCAAGCTTATACAAACTGTGAACCCTGTCTTCAAAAGCATGAATCAAAAGGTTTAAATCTAGACCGAAGTTCAGGCTCAAAAAATTATACTGGGATCAAACATCATTATTACTGTGCAAGGTTATAACTGCTATGTTAACAAAAATACTAAAATTGATGACATCTTGAATAGTAACAGTATTTCGGTCCATATTTGCCGTCACCAATACGCAACGAAAAGAGGATTTTTCAACACTAGCAAGAGTGCTGGGAACCCTTTCCCCATCAAAAATGGTTAGAGTTTAATCACTCACAGGCAGATTTTCAAGCATAGCGTGTCAACTTTGCTAACTGCGCCACCACAATATTTACGACTGAGGCCTTCCAATTGTGACCAGTACAAGCGGTCTGCATCCCGTCATCAGGCTTTCATTCAGAAGATGTAAAATGGATCCAAGAGGACAACCTGACTCACATTTAGATACCCTAGTTTCAGACGCCCTGTTCAGCATTTGAAAGCTCAGGCAAGTAAAGTACTAGGTAAGCATGAAGCAATGGAAAGTCATTGGTCACAGAATAAGATGGTTCAGAAATCACGTAAGGTAGAAAAAACTTTAATACATGACCCATTCTCCAGATCACACTAGAACAGCAATTTGACTAGTGGTCACGTGTAACTGGTAATGGACACCATGAGAAATTGGAAAACCTATTTTAGATGCCTTCTTTTTAAAATCCAGGATGAAGTTTTTCCGGTTCAGCATCAGAATGTCCCACTTTTCTACATACGCCACCATGTGTACGTTTACTTACTTTGCTAGGTCACACATAATTGTTTTTCATAATTTTACATCTCTCAAAGGCACAACTAAAACGAGAGAAAACACTGCCAGCATGTCAGTCTTAGGATATTTCTATTTTCTCCTCGATCGAGATGTCAAACTTTTCATTTTGGGCGAACATGTACACATACTACTCTAGCTGCTCTGCATATTACTGTAGACAATGCTGCCATGGCATTTACTACATAATCATCATAGCATGGATTGAAGGCTTTAAATCACATATTTAGCAGTTAACCAGTGACTCCTCAATTGACCTATTGCCAGGATTTTGAGTGATGGCTTAACTGACCAATCAGAATGCAGCATTCTTGACACACCTTCGTTTCCAAGCAGCTATTTTACCTGACAAACACCATGTTGCCGGATAAAACTTATTGTTTGTTCGTTGACATTTTGCAAGGGGCGGACCTTGCAATAGGTCAATTAATATCAAACCACAAGACCACTGGCACTACTGGTACTTGGTGATTTCCTGTCAATATGCAGAATAAATTATTGTAAAATAATACAGCAAGTGTCCACAGACTGATCATCATTACTCACTGGGAATAACTACATACAAAAACAAATGCACATAACTGAACAACAAAACAGCCCTCCACACTATGAAAATCATCAGGTCATGATATGCCTCACAGTTGAAATCCAGGTGGCATTTCTAGCACACGAAATTCATAGCTGCCAACATTCGATAATAAAAACCGTACACTAAGAATTGAGAAAGTGTTAAATGTGGATCAAACTTTTCACCAGCTGCAGAAGACAAAAGCACACCCTTTTTCATACATTTTCCCATCACAATCCATTGTATTAGCATCTAGGTGTTGCTGACAACAAAAAAAGTTTCTCATTACCATTTTAGTGCATTGCATCAAGACTACATCTGTGCTCGCTGTGCTGACCCAGTACAGACGAATGTTCCGTCTCATCAGCTAATTGCCAATAACAGCTCAAAAAGGTTGTTTGAAGGTAGACAGAGACCACTGCATCTAGCTGACCCCAGTAGTGACAGTGAAATTCCTATAGCAGCTTCATACGCTGGGATTTTTTTGGCAAATTAATTTCACACTGATTAAAACATCAAAGTCACGTTGTTATAAGTACCTTTTGTGAACAGAGGACAGAACACCTTCGTCTTAGAAGAAGGCCGTCGATGTCTTTAATTCCTTCCAACTCGAACAAATACTCCCGTAATCAAATTTTTTCTTTGAGCTAACCTTCATTCAGTTGTCCAAATCGGCAGCTGCTAGACATTTTACACTGTGTGTGCTTCTATTTTCACCTAGCCCGCCAGAAGCACGCGCAGTGTTAAAAATAGCCAGTTGCCAATTTAAGCTTGATTGAACGAAGGACTGCTCAAAGGAAAAACTTTAATTATGGGTTGGAATATTTGTTCGACTTGACAGGAATTAAAAACACCAACGACCTTCAACGGTGTCCCTCTATGCGCAAAAGGTGCTTATAATGATGTGACTTTGATGTTTTAATCAGTGTGAGGCATAATTTACCGAAAGGCTCCTGGCTTAGTAAGTTCCTATAGGGACTCTACTGGGACCAGAGATGGTGGTCACTATCTAGTTTAAGGGTTGTTTTTCAGAATACTGACTACTAGTGATGGGCACTTGTCGGATATAGCAGTCCCTGATTTTGAGAACCAGGCAATCACCCGCCCATTATTCAGTGGATTAAACTGGTTCTCAAAATCAGAGACTGCTATATGGCAGCACAGACGTCCTCAGCTTCTGATCATCCCCAATACACTATATATTACGAGGTATGACACTTGCGACAAGCAATTCCACGGGTACTTAACTCCAGTCGTCCATTTCAAGCACAAAATTCAATAAATTTAAACAAAACAGGGGTCATCAAATCATGAGCAATTGTTCTTTCTTCCAATAGCATTTGTCCTGTTCCAGCGAGTTCGCAACAAATTCGGGTTGAAAGCACAAAATTCTTCCCAACAAGCCCATGCATACTGTCAATGTGACCCACGCGAGTTGGTACAGAATTATCTGATGAGTTATGGATGGACGGAAATTTCTAGTTATTGATGTTGTGACCTTCCGTGACAAATCAGCAATTTCCGTGGGACACACTGATAGTACATATCGGATTTTTGGGAACATTTTTGTGCTTTGACCGTGAATTTGATGAGAACTCAATGGAGCAGGACACCCTAAATGCTATCAGAAGAACGAACAATTTCTCACGGTTTGTTGAACCCGTTTTGTGTAAATTTATTGAGTTTAATGTTTGACATGGATGGTTGAAGTGAAGCACCTGTGGAACTCCTAGTCCCTGTGTCATACCTTGTAGTATATATGTAGTGTATCAGAGACGATCAGAAGCTGAGGACGCCTTAGACAGTGACCACAGTCTCTACTAGCTCCACAGTGAAGCTCCTATAGGCGCTTCATATGCCGGAAGATTTTCGGCGAATTATGCCTCGCACAGACTAAAACATTCATGCTACGTTGTTATGAATACCTTTTGCGCATAGAGGGACAGGTTAGGACTTAGGAGGCCGTCAATGTATTTAATTCCTTCCAACTTGAACAAATACTCAAACTTTTTATTCGAGCAGTCCCTCGTTCAGTTCCCAAAATCGGCAATTCACCATTTTTAACGCTGTGCGCACCAGGGGATATGACGTCATGCCACCTGGCGAGCGCAGTGTTAAAAATGATGAGTTATCAGTTTTGGGAACTAAATGAGGGACTGCTCGAAGAAAAAATTTGATAACAGGAGTATTTGTTCAAGTTGGAAGGAGTTACATACATGAACGGCCTCCTAAGGTTTCTCTTTGTGAGCAAAGGGTATTTATAATAATGTGACTTTGATGTTTTAGTCAGTGCAAGGCATAATTCGCCGAAAAGCTTCTGGCGTATGAAGCACCTATAGGAGCTCCACCATCCTACGCACAGGTGTCCTCAGCTTTTGGTCCTCCCCAATACACTATAATACATAATTAATATATAGTGAATTGATGATCAGTAGCCAGTAGGACGGTGGTCATTGTCTAAAGATACCTGTGCATGGTGAGCCCTAGTAATGCACGTAACTGTTATCAGTAGTTTTCTAGGAACTCAGTACGAATGTCAAAATCATGCAAGGGGCTTTTGTTTCCTAAATCACTGGTTGCATTTACAAAGAAGTCGTTGAATATACCGGCACTGCAGAGTGCGGTAGGTGCAATTTTGAACTTGTCACAGCCATAGCCTCGGGCAGGCTAGGGTAATTTCTCAGTTTCTGTTGTTACGTCTGCACCAACCGTGCAAATGGAAATAATTACAAAATCAAAGAACCAAAATAAAGATTATATCACAAAAACGTACCTTTTGGTAAAAATTCCGGTTGATCTCCTTCAATAAACTAGCAAAGCATAACCTATTTTAGCAAATACAACCTTCGCCAACTCGGAAGTGGAGCTGACAGGAGGCAGACATTTGTGGTGTAACGAAAATGAGCACTGGCAAAGGAACTAGTGGTTGATTGAAAAACTGCACTTCGTGGGTGGCAGCACCAAAGGCTACTGTCTCTGGTGGCACTCAATATTTTTTTCGAGCCACAGTCGAATTCACACCCCTCAGTGCTTGTAGGCTCGGGCTCAAATACATCGAGGTACCGTAAAAAATTATTCAAAGAGCCATGGAACTCTAAGTACATTTTGGGGCACCTTGTAAATACATTTGAATAATTTTGCGACATAATTCGAGCACGAGGCGAAAATGCCTTGGGCAATTAATGTACGCCTAAGGTGTAAGAGAATGCTGAGTGTAAATTTCACCTCACAGTCTCCGACGAAGATCCAGGCTTGGCCTGTGGCACCATCACAAATTAAGTGAGCTAGTAGCTGTTCGATGTGCTTGGCCTAATGTGCATATGATAATATCTAGGACCGATCCCAGGATAAGATAGCCTTTCTGCTGTAACAGTTGACGCCTCTAGTCAGTGTCACGAAAGTCAAAACAATTCGACCTGTAAGTAAAACAAGCGACCAACATTACTGTTGTGCCAAAAATTGAAGGGTAAATAATAACCGCCTTTGATTTGTTTTTAAATCGGCGCATTATAATTACTGAGAAAGAACCAGCGAATAGGTTTTCCACAGCCAGCGCCGCGGCCATACCGTAAATAATACGCATTTCTAAAGATATGCGGGAATTTTCACCGCTCGTCTCTCTGAGCGGCTTGTACCAGGATCAAAGACAGTGCAGCGCCGGAATCACTGTACATTGCCCGATGCGAGCAAGACCCAATTAAATGTAATTCATAACTGTATTAATTAAGCACCTCTGACTGTACATAATGGCGAATTTTCAAAATGCATTAACCACTTATTTTCGTTATAAACGAACACCACGGCGGTATTCAGCTGGAAAAAAGGCAATCAAGTACTGTTTTCGATTTTTAAAAATCGATGAACTAATAATCAAAAAACTACAACCATTGGGCTAGCCTTGGTACAAAGCTGTATATAAATATACATCTTTCAGTTGCACCGATGCGGGTAAAAAAGTGGTAAGATAAAATCTGATACAAAATTAGCGCCATTAAAAACTACAGTCTTCCTTGAGTAATTTAAATTATTTAACGGTGTTGGCAAAAATGGCGTTCTACCGTTATTCTGCTGTTAAAGTTGTGGAGCGATCTTTAGCGACCGCTTTCGGCGCCATGAAATTTTGCGTCACCTATTGGCCAGTTTTTTTTTTCGCCGATTCTTCAATCAACTGTTGTTCTTTCACGAGGTTGCGTACACGTCACAACAAATTATCAGAACTGGTTTCACCTCATTAAAAGTTTTTAGAATTTTGGTACCGAAAAATCGAATTTCAGAAGAAATTTTGTTGCTTCCAAGCTATCATTGTCTCCTGAGAGATGTCGCAAAAATTTAGGAAATGGAGCGTGCGCGTGACACGAGCGTACTGTTTTCAAAACGACGAAATACCTTTCATTGTTAGAAAAGGCAGAGAGTCACACAAGAAAATGAAGTTTATTGCATTGTTTTTCACTTAAACGGCTGTAACGGGCAAGGTGAGTGCCGGTTGACTCCCAGATTTTCCATGCACACCGTCCGGTCTTTAGCCTTTACATGTTGATACAAGTTTCATGGCGCGGTGACGAGCAGAACTACCTTTGCTGTGTGGAATTTCGCTGTCTACGAAAGAAATACACGCAGTGGGACCTAGCTGTATTTTGACGACAGTCTTTATACAGCGAGCTGGCTGGCTACCATTGGGCACGATTGAAGATAAACTACCGCGCTTATTGATCATACCTTGAATAATACGCTTACGTAGAAAATAAATCTGAAACTAAATAAGGCGATTCAGATCCTCTCAAGGATACTATTGTTTCACGAAATGCAGAATATATATGTAAATAAAACAACAAAAATGGATCAACTGAAATTTTTGGATATAATGACATCCTTCGTCAACAGAAACAGAAATAAAGTAAAATCAAACACTAAATGACAATTGACATTTAAGATGTGGCGTAATGAATATGATACATTGTTGTGGAAAAAATTCAGTGATATAATTTAAGAAGTTTTTGTGTTTAATCCATGGGGTTCTAGTGTTTTGAGCTTGTCTATCCAAAATTGTTCTCTTTTGAGTCTGTAAAGGGTACTGGGGTATTGGAGTTTTTCTATTATTTGTACAAAAAGATCTTGAAGATTATGGTTTTTGGAATTGAAATGATTACCTATTGTGTCAGAAATGTTTTTCTGTATTATGATAAATCTATGATTACGAAACCGAGTTTGTAGATTATGTTGAGTTTGTCCTACGTATTGGATAGAATATTTTTTACATGTTATAAGGTAAATAATATTGTTAGTGGTGCAATCAGAATAATGTTTTATTTCAAAGTTTTCATTGTTTGGGAAGACTGGAAGAAAGTACTATCGTTGATAAAGTTACACATTTTACATCTAGTTTTGTTACATTGTGTGTTGCCAATATGTTTGTCAGTTTGGTATGTATTGTCGATATTAGCTTTAACTTAATAATTTTTTAGATTTTTACATTTTCTCCAAGAAATTATAGGTGGATTAGGAAATAGGTTTTTCATTTGAGGGAAAATAGGCAGCGTGGAAAGATGTTTTCTGAAGACGTGGCTAATTCCGTTTAAACATGGATTGAACATAGTTAAGAATGCTATTTGTAGTATTGCCTTTTGTTTTAGTTCTTAAAGATTCGTTTCTTGTGATTGAGCGGACATTGTCAAACTGTTTGTGTATAAGATATAAGGGGAAATGACGTTGAACTAGATAGTACTTGGGGTCTTTTAAACGGTTATTAAAGGAAGTTTCTTCTGAACAAATGCGTCGAATTCTTAGGGCAAGGCCATATGGAAGGCTTTTCTTGCAATGAAAGGGATGACACGAATGATATGACAGATATTGGTGTTTGTCAGTTTCTTTACAGAATAAGTCAGTTTCTAGTTTATCATTACTAAGGATGACAGTTACATCTAAAAATGAGACTTTATTTTGAGAAATGAGTGAACTTTATACTAGGGTGAAATTTGTTAATATTTTCTAAGAATAAATCTAATTTTTGTGGGCCATGGGTCCAGATCATAAAAATGTCATCAATGTACCTTAGCCAGAGAAGAGGTTTTTCAGAGTAGGATTTGATAAAGTTGTTTTCAAGATTTCCCATAAAAAGGTTGGCAAAAGTACAAGCAACTCTAGTGCCCATAGCTGTGCCTAATATTTGGAAATAGTGATTAAAGGTAAAATGATTCATGGTAAGTACATGTACATGTTCAAGAAGAGAGCTAATAAAGGATGTAGGTACATTAGGATTATTACATTGACTAAGAAACTTGGCATAGGCTTCTATGCCTTCATGTTGAGGAATATTAGTGTATAAGCTTTTAACATCAAGAGTTACTAGAAGGGCATTTTTAGGTAAATCACTGATATTTTTATTAAGAAAATGATTCGTATCTTTAACATATTGGATTGTGAGACATATGTAGTTTTTCGTGTTTACTCGTTTTCTTGTGTAAAATAATTGTGTAATACATGCATTGTTTTTCGTCCATAAAAGGTACTTGAGTTGATATCAGATTTGTTCGCCCCAATGATTTGTTCCTCTTTTAAGGTAAAATAAAATAAAATCCGTAAAAAACTTCATTTATATTCTTGGCAATTTTAACAGTGACGCAGGAAGAAGAATACAATTGGCTCATTTTATTCAATTAGTGTTGTCAGGAGGGAAGATGAGACTCGCAGAAACATGTTGAATGCTCAATGTCTCATAGGTTGATAGACCATGTGCGGCGTAGAACTGAAAAAATGGGGCTATAGCCCCCCCAGCCCCCTATGGTGCGCCGCCCGTGTTTACGAAACTAAGCAGTAGATGGACAATAGAACGTTTATTTGAGTCCTGACTGGACCAAAACTAACAAAATATCGTTTAAACAATAACAATGAAAATAATATGCCATTTAAACAGTAATGTGCTAAATGTGCGCGTCATCCTAATCAGTACATTATGAATATCCATAAGACGACATACAAATCATAACAAGCATCTCAACCTTAAAGGAGAACGCCAGCCAAATAACAAACTATTTCTTATCAATTAAGATGGAGTAGTTCCACTCGATAACACCAAGTTCAGTTGTTTTATGTGATACCTAACGGCAGACAGAGGCGTTGAAATTAACGTAGTCTGTTTAGCCGTTCACCGAACACGTACGCTTACTGGTGTCAACTTATCGCCTGAATTCATCGTTTTATACCTATAAATCATCAAAATTCGATGTAAACCCCTTACAAATACATCGAGTTCTTGAACAAACGTATTGTTTTATTTCACTGTTACGGATTTATAGGTATTTGAACGTACCGTAGCCTACAGAGTTCAGGTGAGTACCGAGGTACTGAATTTGCAGTGGTCGATCGTAGGAATTTGGATCTGTTTGGTGATATTCGAATCATTCTTCCGTGAAATACAGACGGGGAACATAGCTGTGTGTTGTACTTTTAGACTTGCGATTTTGTCAAAAGGCTTGTTACTCCCGAAGTGGCTCGGAACCAGATCAGCCCTTATGAGTACCGGCCGCCGGGACTGGACATCACTAAACCTCCAGTCACGAAAAGACTATAATAGTGAGCCAAAGAAATAATGTGCACGTAATTATTTAGGTGAATTAGCCACGAAACAAAAAATCTACTTACTTGTCGGGGGTTGCGAAGTCAGGTTCCCCCGTTCCACAGAACCTTCAGGGCAAAGGTTGTACAGTAACACTGAATGATTTGGCCGATAATGTATTTGTATATCTAAATAAAGATTCCCTTAACATGTGACATGGCATATAAAATCGAGTTATTGTTTCACAACAGCTTTCTGTCAGCAAACACTGAATGAGCAGCATGCGCTCACACGGCCTTGGTGCCCAGTCAGTTACCATTATTGCATCTAAAGCCGGCCGGGTGACACATTGGTTTATTCAGGCTTCTCAAAACATTTACACTCTCGAATTCTCCAAACACATTACAAATTGTATCTAATGAGACAGACTTTGTTTCAGTTTTATATAAGCATTGGTTAGGGCGAGAATAATTCATTTTGAAACAGAACGCAGAATAATAAACGTGTACATGGCAACCCACCCGGCGCCAATCACAACTCAGTCGAGAGCTCATCCGACGAAGACTTCACGGGTCGGATCGTTTGGTTTCACAGGCTATCAGTTCGAACCAGAATACACTGATCAAGAAATACTAAAGAGGCGCAGTGAACATGCACAGGCAACAGAACGTTTGGACAGTTCTTTGGTAAGCCGGAATTCGTCATAGAAATGACTGGCCGGGCGACGAAATGCCGGCCACAGACATGGAGATGTCGACCTCATACTTGCTATTAACATTCTGCACTACCGCGAGCCACTTAATTCCTAAGCATTTCGAGCTCTCGAGGAAGTCGAAAAACGATATATAAGCTTTCTTCGCAGCTTCATTGTTCGGACAAACGGGAACGATGCACGCAATATAGCGGCATTCACTCTGCAGATGAACCACTGACGTCGCTGCGTCGTTTCTCACCTTCCTCACAGGTTAACGCGACACCTCTCAGAAAGGTGAGGTCGACCGTATAAGAGTCGATGTGGATATAGACCGATTAAGACTGTAAAATTTACTAATTAAATCAGGTGGCATTCTCCTTCAAACTAAACAATGGCCTTCATCTTGTTCAACATTAAGAAGCTGCTCAATATTTCGCAATGCCTTTTGATTATTTATAAGCTTCTTATTAAAAACATGAACGTTTTGTTGAAAGCCAGGTACATACAGACAAAATAAATGCTGGAGAATAACGCAAGACTGAAAATTAGTTTGGCATCGCCAGTGACGTCACAAGGACCACCAGGTCGCAGCATCGGGGAGAAGCCCTACAACTTGGTATGCCAAGGAGATACTCATCTCTATTTTGAACCGATGGCTTGAGAATAGAAATGGTGCAGCTTGTCCGACAGTTTCTAAGTAAATTACACAAATATTTTACAGAAACAAGGATTGCTACGTTTCAGCTGATTACGCAGTGTCATCAAGGACTCAAGAAAACCGAAGTGGCGACTGGTGAGCATACATGATTACACAACGTTGTCTTCCACACGAGCGATGATTTGAAGTGTCAAAGGCATGTTTGCTCTTTTTAATAAGACTGAGATCGAATTGTCGAAGGTGCCATATTACAAGTAAATTTAGCATGGTTAACATGAAAACGCTCCTGCAATTGTAAATATTTCATAGCAAAAAATAAGAAATTCTAATACATGTACTTAGGGTGAAATTTGTGTGTCTTGATAATAAGATAATGTAAGACCCATGAAAATGTCAAAATTTGGCTAATTTCGGAACATCAAATCTCGGAAATTGAGTGCACCTGTCCCTTTTGTGGCATTTAAGTTAAAATACTTGATCACACGACCCCATCGATGGTAGATTTGGTGTAAAATCAAATTCTACAGGCTTTCTGTTTTCAGAAAAAATATCCATTTCTCTATTTGAATTTTTTTATATTTTTGTAGATAATGGACTGAATGCACAGACGTATCCTCAACGTCTTACACAAATCTTAATTTAACTAATTATAATTAAAATTTTCAGCTATTCAGTCCGTTTAATATGGAAAATATATTGAAAAACGCGCCACAAGAAATAATTACCGAAACTTCTGATAGAAATGAGCAGTTAGTCAGAGTCGACAAGTTAAACCTGTTTGAATGAGTCATAAAAACTGTTCTCTGTCCATTCTATCTGTTCAGCCTCGGCTTCGAGGTTGATATCTCCTTCACTTTTAATGGCCTTGACCTTTTCCATGTCTTTTTTGAAAGGCGAAGAAGCAGCACAGAATTCTGTTTGTTCGTAACTTAATGAAGTGCATTCGTAATGATTATCTTGATCATCAGGTACAGATTGCCCGTCTAGACTTTCTAGGTCGTGGTAAAATCCGCCTTCCTCAGAGTTCCCTTCAAGTTCTTTCAGGGAAGTACTGTCTTCCCGCTCAACCAGTTTGTCTTCCTTGGCTTCAAGATTTTTATTCCATTTTCTGAAATGGATTATCTTTAATGTAAAGAATCAGACATTTTTTGATAAGGACAATGAAACTTCCACAGCCTTTAGAAGCAGCATCCAAAGAAAACGCATTATTTACTCCTGAGACTGTATTATTCAGTTTTGTTTGCGGCAAGGTAAGGGAAGAAGTATCGTTGCAGTCGTTGTTAAATAGACTCTATATCAAACCCAATGCAAAAATCTCAATAGATTCCCTGCCGTTTTAAAGTGTTCAAATGTCTAATGTCTTCCCTTAAGTGGCTTTCACCTTAAAACTACCTCTCCACTCCCACACGTGAAGTGGCCCCTTAAACGCTGTCCACACACCTCAATATCTCTATAGGACTTCGAATATGAACAATTTTTAGTTGTCTTTTCAGGGAACTAATTAGTAATACAAGCTTTTTAACAAATACCCCAGTTTCTTTACAGTACCCGACGCACCCGCACTTCACACGCACGCGCACGCAAGCATACGGACACATAAATACTGCACAGGCATCACGAGCACAAGAGCAGCATTATATACAAATAAATTAATGATTAAATTATGTGCAGTATTGGTGATAATAGCTTGTAATATTCAGTGAACTGAGGGACAAAATCAGTAGGCAATATATGAAACTTTATAAGATTAACATAGAAAACACAGGTGTTGATATAATTACACATGGTAATCACTTGCAATTTACAGATCAAAGAGTAATAAAGTCATAAACTATGAATTTAGTCCGATACCAGACGGTATAAAACTTACCATTTCATTACTACTGCTACTGTTGACTAACTTGTTTGCAGAGTCAATTATCTGAACTTTTGTTTTAGAACTTTGACGTGAGTTGACCGTTGAAATATTCGTTCTATTAGCAATGCTGAGCACTCGATACATCTTTTCAAGCTACAAATATTTGCAAGGTACATACGACACATCTTTGTCAGCTACACTCGACAAATCTTTGTCAGCTACACTCTACACATCTTTGACAGTTAAACTCGACACATGTTTGACAGCTACACTCAACGACTTTGACAGCTATAGTCAACACATCTTTGACAGTTACACTCAACACATCTTTGTCAGGTACACTCGACAAATCTTTGTCAGTTACACTCTACAAACCTTTGATTGTAAAATTCGACACATGTTTGACAGCTACACTCAACGACTTTGACAGCCATACTCAACACATCTTTGACCGCTACACTTGACACATTTTTGACAGCTACACTCAATAGAACTTTGACAGCTACAGTCTATACATCTCTGCCAGTTACACTCTACACATCCCTGTCAGGTACACTCTACACATCTCTGCCAGTTACACTCTACACATCTCTGCCAGTTACACTCTACACATCTCTGTCAGTTACACTCTCATCTCTGTCAGTTGCACTCTACACATCTTTGTCAGGTACACTCTACACATCTCTGTCAGGTACACTCTACACATCTCTGTCAGGTACACTTTACACATCTCTGACAGTTACACTCTACACATCTCTGCCAGGTACACTCTACACATCTCTGCCAGGTACACTCTACACATCTCTGTCAGTTACACTCTACACATATCTGTCAGTTACACTTTACACATCTCTGTCAGTTACACTCTACACATCTCTGTCAGGTACACTCTACACATCTCTGCCAGTTGTACATGTACTCTACACATCTGTGTCAGTTGCACTCTACACATCTGTGTCAGTTACACTCTACACATCGCTGTCAGTTGCACTCTACACATCTCTGTCAGTTACACTCCACACATCTCTGCCAGTTACACTCTGCACATCTCTGTCAGGTACACTCTACACATCTCTGTGTAAATAACTGGGGAGGATCATTTAAGACGATAAAAATGAAAGGGTTCCCGGTGTTAACTGGACGTGGGTTGGAAGAAACATCACTGCTCTGTTCCCTGAACCAGTGAATCGCATGAGAATCGAAGTTAACATAATGAATTTTGTCTCATGAAAGTTCATGTTCCACTGTGTCGCACGCCATTTTAAGTTCAGATATACTACAAAGTTGGAAGTACTCCGTCTCCAACCACAAATCGGAACACTTGCATGTCTGCACACTCCGATTATAATCGTATAGAGCAGTTTACAGAGCACAGACGGGGCTTTACGCTTCTTCTCTTAAAAAGGAAAACAAAAAAGGCTTGTCTACTCTTAATTTCGGTTTCATGTCGTGCAGTAACCTAAATGTATACTCACACAGCCAGACATTGGGCAACTTTACGTGAGGCATTATCGGCGAATCTGTACATTCAGCTACTGTAACTATCTACATAACTATACAATTATTTATCTCAGGAAAGCAGTGGCGGATCTAGGATACCATAAGGAGGGAGGGGAGGGCTCAACAGGTTACCTCGGGGCATTTGGAAAAAGCGCAAGTGTATGTGCACAGGCGCCCGAAAGTTGCGGGGGTCGGGTGGGTGTGGGAAAAGAAAAAAAAGGGAACACGATTCCGCCGCCATCTCGGGTCCTGTACTCAATATTTCCTCACGCTTCACGCAGTTGCTTTTTCATTTTTCTTGCGGCAGCCAAGGAGCGGGGGTGGGGGCGGGCCCTCTGCCCCCCCCCTAAATTCGCCTATGTAAAAGTACCACATATTTAAAATTTGATTTTTGATTTTACACTAATCTGCCATTAACTGGGACACGTGACTATGTCTTCTTACTAAAATTTAGCAAAATGGAAAATTAGCTTTATACCTGAACAACGCGATCAACAACATGATCAAATTTTACTGATCAGAAATAAATGTTCATGATGAAATCTTAAATACGCTATAACATTGTTGTAAATAACCATTTCGTTTTCGTTTCAACCTAATTTTGATAGCCCCTCATGCAAAAGTGGAACATTTTTACACTTATTAGTATTTTACTAAACACACACTTTGAATATTTAGCAACAACTTATTGTGAATAACACCTATTTACCAAAGAAATCTTTCAGTTTACCTGGAACTACTCGGAGGTCGCCATCTAGTGACTATACGAGCCTGCTACAGGGCAGACCATAGTTATGTTCAAAGGTCAATTATGCGACCAAACTGCCTCCCGTTCAGTAAGGCTGGTACCTCGCTAAAAAGCAAAACTTCACGAGATTACGTGAGATATTGCCGCGTATTTCAAATGAGAACACGTGACTTTGACTAGATTTTAGGTAGGTCCTAGCGTAGGTCCTAGCGTCTACTGAACGCACGCCTGGCTGACTAGGAGCGTTCACCATAGTTGGAACTAAGGCTCCAGCTAAAGACGCCCAGTAGATGGTCTAAGTGGCGGACCATGGCGTAGGAATCCCTGGGCTACAACATTCCGTCACATACTCCACCGGTTAGTCTTTATTCCACCGGTTGGACTTTATTCCACCCGTTAGACTTGATTCCACCGGTTAGACTTTTAAAAAATCTTGTAAAAATACCATTTTCTTATTTTTTAGTACGTTTCGAGACTAGTGCCCTTTACAACCCTAGATCAGTCGCACCTAGGGACTGGTTCCTAGGTCGGTCTATTTTTGTACAGACTTCACCATTACGCGGAATAACGCTTTCTGAAAACAAACATGCTCACCTCCTTTTCACTGTTATAGCACCGACAACAACAATGGCGCCCAGTGTAAGAGCTGCTACACTTATGCCAATATAAACCCCGTACTTCCGACCAGCAGCATCCTCTAAAAGATAAACAAATTACTACAGAAGTCAGAATAGCGTTAAAAACCTATGTAGCCAGTACATGTAAATACATTTGTACTCACACTTTCTCATTAGCAGCTATTGATGTACACTCTATCACAGTGCTAATTGCAGTATAGGTGGCGCTGTGTCAGAGGATGCTATTGATGCAGTATGGTTTTTTAACGTCATCAACATTGTCATAGCCTTTGTCAATGTCGTTTATGCCATTTCACTCCCATTGCCAATATAGTTTTCATTGCAACGGCCAATTTCAGTTTCAATACCATAGTGTCAATCATTCATTGTCTGAATGTCAGTGTCATTGTCGACTCATCGTTAAGTTGTCAGTGTCGTTGTCTTTTTCGTGTTCAAGTTTATCATAATGCTATGTCAACATTACTGACATGAAGAAACTCGTTCAGCAACTCATAAGGTTGTCCGTTGTTACAGAGGCACACCTGTCATTTGTCTCTTTTGACAGCTTGCTCTCCTCGTAACAATTGACTGAAAAAAATATTTTTATTACTGTAGCCTTTTTGTAACAACACACTTCTAGTTACAAGAGTTTCCACTAGTCTTCTTTGGAAGAGGGACATGTAGTCACGCCACTGCACAAACAGATGTCGCCATTTCGCTCAAAACGAGATGGCTGAAAACTCACGAAATACAGTACGTCAGGATGTCACTTCGTAGTTGTCAAAACTTTGCATTGCGGTAGACTTTTCCCCATTTTCAGCAACATATTTGAAGCGTAAAAATGATTTACTTCCTGAATATTTGTAGCATCATATGCGTTCTGTATTTAGTTGTCGGATTTGTTGGGGATTTTTTCCATTCCTATGCGCATTTAGTCGAGAAATAACAGATATGCCTACACATACCACGCTCTGCTACTGAGTATCAATGCCACGGTGGTGAGTCCTTTACCTTTCGCTATCTGCTTTCCCATTTTATGAGGTGTAGTTTGCCTTGAAGACTCTCCCATTCCCAAAGTTGTCTTCTTGATACCTGATTCTTGCGGCTCTGTTAAAAAGTCCCCCCTCCTTAAAGTTTTCGTCACGATACCCGAGTCTTCAAACCGTGTTGGAAAGTTGCTGCTTTTCAAAGTTGTTGTCAAGATACCCGATCCTACAAGTTGTTTGCGAAATTTCTCCGTTGCCGTTCTATTCTTGATGTCAGTCTTCCCAAAGTCGTCAATCTTTGTAGCATGATCTGTAGCTAAAAATATAATTTTAAAGGCAGAGTAGAAGTGAAATGACCGGACAAGCGGAAACAGATGCATGATACCTACATGGCTACCGACTTCTGCAAATTTTATCAGGAAGAGTCTTATGACTATTTATTCTCATGAGTTCCAAATCCGCTATTTTGCGCAATGGGCCCTATCTTTGTAGTCTGCGCGCGTCCGATCCAATTCAGGTATCCGAAAGCCTGAAATCCTTTTCACATGTGAATTATTCAAAACGTGTCTCTAGATCTGCTAAACTTTCTAAAATAAAATCCATGAGTTTATACTGTAGCCAGGTTGAGTTCGGATATACGCATAAACATAAGCGTTATTACGGGAGTAACATCACAGAAATACAGTTTTCCGTAATACTAGTCCCAAAAACTCATGAGCGCACCCAGGGGGGTCTTAGGGGGCTCGTTCGAACCCCCCTATTCAGCGAAGTGGGCAAAAAGGTCCGCCTCTGAGATACGAAAAGTCCAAGAAAAAAATTTCTATTTTCCTATCTGGGCCTCCCATTTTTACATATACACGTCACAGCTTGATCAGTTGTTACCAGTACTATTTCAAACAGGTTTGACACTATACGAGCAATGATATTTCTTTCAGCTTTTAGCTGTTTAAAACACATTACTATGCCGCCACGTTTATAAAAGCGATTTTTTGTTGTTGCACTGGCAAAATCTGTCAACCTGCTCGCAAATAAATGCGTGCTTTTATTTCCTTCCACCACTGACAATGTTACTAAGAAATTATCGTTCGTAACTAAGGTGTTAAACAGAACCCGTCGGCATCAGAAACTTTTATCTACATGTAGTCTATGTTGTGTGGAGCATTTGTCGTGACGTCAAGGCAATGAAACACTGGCTGAAATAAATCAAACTATCGTAAAGTAAAATGGGTGTTTTTCTACCAATTTGGCTTCCCAAATTGAATTCTCAATGATAAAAATGTTATTGACGTTTTTTCTCGAAGAAATGCGATAAGTATTAGCCTAAATACGAAATTATTGTTTCTTTTATGCTTACAGGGTACCAAGGAAAGTGTGTTTACTCTAATGCCGGACACACAATTAGGTGTGACCCATGAGCGCCAACAAAAGATTGCAAGAACACTAACAATAAAAACGTGTTACCTGATCCTGGAAACTGTTCTGTTGAAACTGTACAGGGTACATATTTTGACTATACAAAGAAGCTCGACTTATGTTAAAAAGGCAATGGAAAGCACACCTATAAATTCGAGCTGGCACATTTGATAGAATTTCATTCAAACAATCCGAGAAAGAAGTCGTTAAGTGTATGAACCGTTTCCTTCGTGTGACAAATACCATGCAAACTCATGAAATATGACGTAGCTTTCGTAAATACACAAAACGTACCGAAAGTGGCACGTTTTGTATTTATCCCGTGCTTCGAATCCCTAAGTACTTTACATTTTTCGGCAGACGTTTCAAATACTTCACCCAGACTGTTCACATGGCGGATCACATCCTATATCCTTATACTTGCGCTTTAGGTTGCAAGTTTTCTCTTGTAAAATAAACAGTTTTAAAAGTAACTATTTATTTCTTGAAAAAAGGTAGCAAAGATGAAAACAACGGCAGCTGTGCAGTGAACTTGTAACATCTCCTGGAAATAGTTAAAAAAACAACAATATTTGATATTTTAGTTTCCTAGGAATCGGTGCCTGAGTTGCAGACGATATAGTAGGCCCTATTCAGCTACTGAAAACTGAGACATAAGTGTCTTATAATTAACACTTTTGTTCCAGATTTTACATTTAGGGCCTGGTTGCATGTCGAGTGTTAGTTACACTGTTGCAACTGTATTACTTTAAACTTTATTCGGAAAGTTTGATGATCGAACCGGCTGAAGACGTCGAGTCGACATTGACCGTACCTTTTGAACTTTCCATGTCAGAGGTCGCTGTTGAAGTAGTGCAGGAGGTGAATAAGGAAAACTATTGAATGGCCGTATTTCCCTCGATAGATTCAACGCTTATGGGATAAAATGTAACAGTGTACATTTCTGGTATGTGCATTCCATCTAAATTGTAACAATTACATAAAATGTAACAATTTGTTACATTTTAGGAGAGGCCTAGCATTGTAAAATGTAACAATGACATAAAACGAAACATTTGTCACATTTTGCAAACCTGTTACATTTTATTGTGTATCAAAGCAAGTTAAGCCGTTTTAGCGTCATGGCATCAACATCATCAAAAGATAACTTTAAAACAACAATGGTAACAGAAGCAACAACAACAACAACAACAGCAACACCATTAATAATGATAACAACAATAATCGAAATAATAGCACAATAAAAAGAAAAAAGATTAAGCCACTCAGTCATGCAGTTCTAGATTTTTAAAGGTCCTTACCGTCAAACCTCAGTTTAAAACCTGGTGCAGTGATAGACTTGTCAGACACGAATGTTATTTTATGCGTGTTATAAGGCAATGTCGTGTTCAATGGTGTGTTATTGCCACAATATCTCGAAGACTCCCACGAACCAAGAGCAGAAGGCACAGACCACTGAATCCAGTCTCGCCCACACGGGTCGGTAGTGTCTTGTTCCAATAAAAATGTTTCAAACGAAATTTTGATTCTCTGAGATTTCTCGTTTTCCAGAAGTAGTGAGCAACGTTTCTCGTTCGGATAGTTGTTCGGGAAATTGGGGCTTATTACATATCCTATTGGATAATCTTGCAAGTCCAATGTAGTAGAGTTGCATATTTCAAACGTGAGCATTGTTGTTTCTGAAAAACACAGATTGAGTTATCTATAAGTAACGTATGCACGTATCCTCTTCAATGACAAATCTGTCAATCTGTCTTGTAGAACAATGATAGTGCAATTTATACATATTCGCTGGTTCCCTGCGTGCCGCTAGGTGGTCGGTAGCCAGCACGCAGGTATCACTTAATTTTCCTCTGGAATTTTGTTTTACACCGGCGTTTCTGATTGGCTAGTCGAATTCTCATCAGGCAGCGCTTTACGCAAACAAACTGGCATGACTGATGTATTGAAGTGTAAATGTGGTCTGTTGGGCAGACAACTCGGTGCTTAAAATTTATGTTCAGGAAATGTGAATCCTAGAAATTGTGGTTGCACCTTTTCCGAGTACATCTTTCTACTGTCGATGACTTCTGTTTACGAAACTGTCCTGTATTCATACTGGTTCCTAGATTCATACAATATGAATAACACACCGTTAAATCGGCCAGATACGTGTTTATTGTACATGTATGTACTTCAAGCACACGGCTATTAAACATAACTGCACTAAGAAACGAAATAGTAGCTGCGACGCCACTTGCATGCCGACAAGGCTAAAAATCGTTCAAACTCCTCCATTTTTTCACGGTGTTGTAAAGCTAACCAATAACTGCTGAGGTTACATCAACCAATGCTAATGCGCGTGGCACTGCGTGATACCAGCGAATATACATACTGTTACATAAACATATACAAAAATATTCACGTATTTTGGCAAATGGTCCTGCATGTGAAACTGAGCCCCGACCCGTAACTAGGCGCCGAACACCCCGAAGCAAAATTCCATGCTAGCATGTGAGCGAAGCTTGACTTGATGCAAATCGAGTGACGTCGAAGTGTATTTAATTAAACGTGAAGTATAGTAAACTTTACTGAACATAAGGTCAATGATCCATAGTTCATTTTTAGAAAACAATAGTTTCAGGTACGCTGGAAAGTACCAATGCAATAGACATAGCCTACACTTGTACTACTTTCAGTAGGTTACACTACTAACAATACGTAACGCAACAATAGTCCCTTTTTATGTAAAAAAACAAAGGTTTGTGAATAACGTTGTCAAATTAGCTGCGCTTGAATGAGCTTCACAATGCAATACAAAACAATACAAATGCAACAAGAAAGTGAAACTCTGTTTCACCTTCGCCAGTATCATAAATCTGACATAATCTTTCTTCTCTTAGCCATTGTGTTTCAACCCAGTTTATGTCTAAATTTAACATATAGGCCTAACCAACTTTCCTTTGGATGACGTACAGTTATGAACTGGATCTAAATTTGTGCCTTATACCAATTAGATGTCATATCTTGGCTTGGAAAGAAGTAACAGTTCGTTATAGGTTGAATGTAGTCTCCAGTGGTAAATTTAAGGCGGGGGGGGGGGGNGATGCGTAATGCTCTGCCCTGGTCCCCCTAACTCAAAATCTTGGATCCTCCCCTGGTCTTGAGACTGATTTATCAAGGGTGAAACGTTTGTGTGTTCCAGTGGTGTGATTATGTAACGTTTGTGTGTTCCATTGGTGTGATTGTGTAATATTTGTGTGTTTCATTGGTGTGATAATGTAACATTTGTGTGTTCCTTCGGTTTGGTTATGTACTATTTGTGTGTTTCATTGGTGTGATTATATAACATTTGTGTGTTCCAATGATATGATTATGTAATATTATGTCTTACATTGGTGTGATTATGTAACATTTGTGTGTTCCATTGACGTTGTTTCCATTTTAGACACTTCTGGATGCTGTGGTCGAAATGGATAATCTGGACATGCTCTTGACCGTGGCGCTATTGAAGTTATACAAAGACTGCATGAGAAATTGGGTGCCCTCTTGCAACAGGTGAAGTAGACAGAGGGCCCCAAGTACTATTAGTAACTCACTTTTCAAAGTGTTTATTGCTGGAGAGAATGTGATCGTCTGTGGATGTATTGTCGTAGCACAATTCAAACTTGTATATGATCTTATGATCTTTAGTGTCAGGTGTGCCATATTTACAGTGCACAAGTGTCTTAGTTATTGAAGCTCCTCTGACGCTCTACACTATTTGTAAATATAAAATCGCGATGATAAACCACCTGGATTTCATTCATTTGTGTTGAAGCTAGTTTTCAATAAACTTCAGGGTCACATCGGTGAAGGTACTGGTATAGTGTCATATCAGAGGATTGATAAATTTGTCCTTGAACAAATGTTGGAATGAATCATGGCTTGGCTTAAGATTCCGGAACAACATAGTTTATGTGTGTAAATAAGAGTGCACTAAATATGTACATAAGTTGTAGTCTGCAAATGGCATCTTCCATAAACCAATGATAGTTGTGACTACGTTGCGACTAGACACTGTTTTACAAGTTGCCACACATGCCAAAATGTTTTTTTTTGCTTTTCCATGGTGATATTCTATATGTATTTGCATATGTATATATGCTATACGTAATGCAGAAATGGCTATTTTTTGCCACGGATGACGTAAGTTTCTAATTGAAGGAGACGACGCGGATGCATGTGTGCATAAAACAATGTTAGGCGTCAGTCACACAATCATACTTGTTGTTGCGGGCAGAAACTAAAACAACACGATCAAGCATTTTTGAATGTTTGGATAGCGAAATAGCGCAAGAACATGACATTTACTTGAAACTATAATTCTATCTCTATGATATATGTTAATAGTTATGATGGATTATTGTTACAGATGTTCGAAATAAATATTTTGTTGCATGTTAGTATTTCGTGTCTACAAACCCCTGTCCATTGTTATAATATATGAATTTATATCCCATCCTCTAAATTCTTTGCTCTAAACTAAATCCAGGAACGCAGCCCCGTGTTTCAGCGCACATAACGCAAACAAAAATACTTCATACACTAACGGAGTTCAGATGTCGCACGCAAAAAGCCGGAAAGCCTGTTTCAAAAACATTCTTGCAACTCGCCCTAAAACGGCATAATCGCGTTTTTCTTCTTTGTCGTGACCGCTTCCTTAAATTCGCTTGCAAAAACTCTCAATGCATAGCACAAAATCGTTATTTCTTAAAAACAAATTAGTAGTAGATTTTTCCAAACTAAGCTCTCCTTCGAACACATCGTCTATAGTTCTTACCTCCAAATGAAAACGTGGTCACCAGCGCTATCAAATGCTTTGCTGAGAACCAAAACTTCATGTTGGTAACCATTCTTGCGTCGTACGAATCCGAAACTAATGTGCCACGTGAGGCACTGCGATCAGGCCTAATAAGTAAATGATTTTGTCACAGTTAGTAGTGCAAGTTCAGGCATCAGGAAGAAATGGCGACCCTAAGACCTTTGTCGAGTCGTGAAGAAACTGATACGACTTAAATGATCGTGCATGCAACGTGTGTTGTACTATCAGGAGGTGGAAACGATTCTGTTATCGCCTCTCTTAATTAGAACAGCAAAATCTAATCCCCAGTCAAGAACCAGCAAGCATCAAACACATGGTACAAAATACGAGACCCGAAAATGCTCCATACCCTGTGACTAAAAGTCCACAGGCTACCTGGGACTGTATTCCAGTTCCAGGGACGAGACCGGGCGAGGACTTTGGTCTCCAGGACTGGAGTTTTAGTCACAATGCATTGTAGATAATACAAGAGCATGGTTTGAGGATTTGTACGTCGAGTTTGATGTCTGCTAGTCAGGAACTGGACTTCAGTGGCACAGTCATGTAATATTCATATATGTTCGACATATATCCCGAAAATGATACTTGCGTCGCAAGATCCGTTTCCAGGGATGAAAAAGAGACCGTAAGACGAAATAAAGGTTAATTGTTTTCACTCTTTGGCTAGTCAGGGAAGTTATATCGATTAAGAGAGAATACAAGTATGTTGAGTTCAACTCTTGACTACCATGCATGCGAAAGACTTCGCGGGATATCCATACGCATTACAACTGAGGCACGTGATCAAGTTAGCTTCTCTCATTAGTGTCTTAGGTCTTTGTAGTCCTGATTCCCCATGCTTTTAGGTTTATAGGAAGCAGAGGGAGACAACGAAGTGAGGCACGTGTTGCCCAATAATTTGCAACGAAGCAACGTAGAGATGTTCGCACATGTTGTGGATTTCGTATTATCACACATTGAGCAATTTCGAGGAAGTTGAATACACTGTACCCCCCACATATGCTAGCTTTACAAAGCCTTGTGTTTGATGTTTGACTAATTTTCAAGCTCAACCAGAGGATGCTAAATGTAACCATTTATTACAGCAAAAACTAAATTGTTCTTTCTAATAGTCTCGACTGAACAACCCTTCGTTTGGAGGTGCTCTCATTGCTCAGATTTTCACTGTGTCTTAAAATAAACTATTCTGTACTTTGGTATCTCAACTGAATTCTGACAGAGGTAATGCGTATTTCCATCATCACAATACGACTGACTTAGTTTATTAGTTTCAACAAGTTCAAACCATTCACGACTACATTGCATGGCAAAGCACACATCCGAGTTCATTCTATAAATGCACAAAAGAACGTTAATTCACATTATCTACATGTGCATTGATAACGTTTGCTCCCTCGGTATATCAAAAGCAACTAAGTGCATTATAAAAACAGTGCTTATCTTCAAAGTTCCAAAAGACAATACACGAGCGTGTGATGCCCTTTTCATTACATCCTGCAAATCCCGACTGGCAAGTTCAATTTGGAACCAGTGACAGACAAAATCGTTCGCATTTCCGTTCATGACAAATAAACGCTTTGATAACAGACAATCTACCGCCTGGTGTAAAACAAAGCAAATCTGTGATCAACAACGGCAACAGGATTCCATATTTGACACAGCTTAACTTTGACTGATAAAATCATGCTCACAATGTAATCTATGCACCAGATTAAAACCCTACTTTCAAGTAAGATACATGAGATCCGACATCAACAATGATTCCAAATGACGACTATTTTGTTGTTCATAAACAATAACAGTCCAATATATATTTTTCATTTAGCATTCTCAAGGACGAAAAGCTTTCTTCTTATGAGTATTGGAGGAGGTCATCAAATTAACAATGCATGAACTGTGAACTTTGCGCCTCTTGAAATCCCGCTATTGCGGGAATTCGAATGTTTAACATGACGTCATTTTAACGTTTTGGACCCAATCAAATTATTAAGCCAGATTAACGTAGCACTGTAAATTACTAAGCACTTTTAAAATTATTACCTGGCTTTGAGCCTGGTCAAAGTCAATTTCCTGCGAGCATTCCATTTGTGCAACGGCTGTCATTCATCAGTATCCTTGAGACTGATTTCAATTAGACAAAAATCGTTTAGTGTACTTTGCTATTTGGAGATCTGATGATCGATCAAATTTTCCAAATGTCAGCCTGCAACCAAGTTCAATGAAGCATCGTCAATTCTTACAAGATTAGCTTCCAATTGTCAAAATCATTTATCAATCAGTCGATTTTCGCAAAAACATAAACATTTAAACCAAAAACCAACAAAAGATTCCTTGAGCAATGCGCTTACGTTGATTTGATGACAGAAGATCAAAAAGGAATTTAACTCCTGTTTGTGAGTTGAAACAACAAATTTGTGCCTAAGCCAAAAAGCAATGCATTCATTGTCATCTGAATTGTGAGTAGATTTTGGGGACTGTCAGAATTTCATCAATGTCTTTGAGAACTATTTTAGAGAGGCAAAAATCGGCTACATTGTACTGTAATTGAAGTTGGGCATTGGATTATTAGAGTTTTTCCAACTTCAGGCTGAAGCTAAACTCACTGAAAAATCATCAATTTTCATAAGACTAAATTCTAATAGTCAAATAATCATCTACATGTATGATCCCACGATTTTCGTAGATATGTAAATTAGAAACCAAAGAACTTGTTTATCACAATGGACAATTGCCGCAGGCATGCTCGCAGATTTTTGACGGATAACCGGGGGAGCATGGGATATGAGGCATTTTTATAAGGCGTATTTTTGTTCATTTCAGATGTACCTATAACGGTTCAAGAGTTAAAATTGAACTCTAAAAAAGAAAAAGTATCACACACAAATCTTTGTTCATGGTTTGAGTACTTTGATTACTCCTGTCCGATCACAAATCGTAGCCTCAACAGTCTTTTCGACACGTACGAATTCCTTACAAACAACTCCTAGTGACGATCTTCAAAAGAAATAATATCTTTGTGATAATATAGGAAAAGTAACATTATTTTATAATTAACCATCGGAAATAGTCCTTTTGTGTAATTCACAAATAGTGGTCTTCACGTTCTTCTAAATTCCACCTTTTCGATGGCTATTGGTATTTTCATACTTTTGGTTGTTTCAATCGTTTTGATATTGCTGTGCTATACACTAATGTAATTTTTTATGAATTATGAACCTCTGCGGCTTCCCCTCGTGAATACTTGGCAGTGTCAGACTTGCATTATAGAGGGACAAAGGGACAATCGTTATGAATTGGTCAATAAAAACACGAAAAAGTTGGCCACTTGAATGTCATAAATCGTCCCCTTCAAAAGCTGGGCCCCTAATTATGAAAGGATCTATATTTTCAAATATCAGGAAATGCTCACCAACTGTTGGTATCTGTCAAGTCATCATTGTTCTCAAGTGATATTCTGCACTTTTGCGAGAAAACCCCCGAAAAATAGAGCGGTAGTTATCTCCATAAGCCCTTGCCAGAAAGGGGTCTCTGTAAAAATATAGTTTTGCAGCAAAACTGTCTTATTGAATTTAAAAATCCAGTGAATACACGCCGCAAAATCTTCGCTTTACAGATTTACTGAGTTTTTCGAAATCCATGTATGAATGATTAAGTGCACGTTTTCAAGTTCGTTTAGACAACCTTTGATGCTGCAAAAACGGAGACCCTAAGAGCAATGTCATGTCCATGGCCTTCAAAGGATAAACTATGCACTGACACGTCTGAGCTGTCAAATGTTCTCTTGATTATTTTGTCATCTCTGTGTTTTGCAGTCTTTCTTTTCTCGACAGTTCCTAAGCCCCACGCCAATGTTGGTTGTCAAGGCACCCTGACGCCTG
Organism: Phoronis australis; assembly: GCA_002633005.1. Lineage (NCBI taxonomy): Eukaryota > Metazoa > Phoronida > Phoronidae > Phoronis > Phoronis australis. The sequence continues at coordinate 687,576 of NMRA01000123.1, read as the reverse complement.
CAGCTTTGGGGGTGGGATGGGGAGAGCATGTGCCCGCCTCCTACGGCGCTGCCGTATAACTGTTCAAATGGGAATTATCTTATGTGTTGCTTCAGCTAATAGTTTAGACACGACCAGAGTGGTCGAAACTGATGGTACTTAGCTATTAGGGTCACTAGAGTCGTAAATGCTATTATCAGTCCATTCTGTTTCTAATTGAGGTCTGCAGGAAACTGCGCCGAAGTTTCGTTCGTGATCTGCTTGTGGGAATGAAGCTATGTTTAGATGGACAGAATCGTTAGTTTCATCGCTTGGTAGTCCCGCCTGCGATAAAGAAGTAGTGCTAGTCCTTTTCATTTCTTCATCGGTCACATCTTCTAGAATATAAAGACCATTTTCATACCAATCAACGCTTTCTTGCTCGTGATATGTCGTCTGCTTATTATGATTTTCAAACTGCACACGTACGTAGTCGTAGTCATTTTCAGCCTGGGCAGTATAATATTTCTCTGGCTCCTGCACTACAGTGTTATCCGATGAAGGAGCTTCGGGTGTACAGTATTCATAACCATCGTCACATGCGCAGTCCTTCACTTCCTGGTATATGTTTTCGTCATCTTCGAAAGCTGCATTCTTGTACTGCACTTCCTGTTCAGTTTTCAGGGAATGTTTACCAGTATGCCTGAAAACAAATCTGTCAAAGTACAGGTCTGCTATAATCATAATTTGAAACGGTTGTAAAACGCCTTGCATCGCAAAAACAACTTTTAATTTAGAACACTTGCCACAATAAAACTGGTCTCAATTTGTCCCTCAGTCAAACTGATGGTGACTTCAGAGCGAACAACTCGTTGCTATATTGTACAAGATGGCTGCGGCGGCTCTTTTTATGCACCGAACATGGTTTCACCGAATAACGAAATGTCAGTTCCTAACAAACCCAGAAATCACTTTTAATCTCCGTAAGGAATACGTGGAGACCAACTTCATAGCGGTAAATGGTCCAAATAAAAACTTTGGAATGTGGGTTTATTTCATCTGTGACAGCATTCTACCTGTTCAGTGCACTGTATCCCCAGGACCGAAAAGCGAAGCCAACTGCCCCCCCTCCCATCGCCACCAACTCCGCCACCAACCCCCGCCCCAGCGTGCTCTCGATGCCATCATAGTTGTACCGAATCTCCCAGGTCCGCCCTAGGTGGGGGACAATCCCGGGGATGCAGCCATCAAGAGTTGAGTAACCGTGAACCAACATGGAGAGTAAGAATAGGCCTAGGACCATTAAACTGACCGGTAGCGAAGAGCTGCCTCTAGGAGCTATAACTGAAATCTAACAGTGTGAAAAAAGAAATTCCCGATGAACTAAAAATACTGAGTTGCTGGTCAGCTTAGCTATGATTCACTTGAGACAGGCAGCTCGTGCCGGCTGTCTGCACTGGCCCTACGGTCATGATTCGTTTTATTGTGATCCAGTATCGGGAAAACTTTATTGTATTATGGTCATTCTTTAAAGGAGCGTTTTTGACAAGGTGGGGTACCGAGGTCCCTGGTATAGTGCCTTTGGGATTGTTTTAAAATCTATCGTTGAAACACGACCGCAGTTCAGTTTCTGGTGGTTGGGAAAATGATACAGAGTGTTTCCCAAAATGTGCACACTTCAACGTCTAAAGTTCAGTTCCCGTGGATCCCTGAGATTCTGCGCCGACCTACTGCATAGTTATATTTCATTTTTAATGTGTGTGCACGGAAATCAAGTGAACAAATAAATCAGTTTCGACAAAAAATAAGCGAATATTGGTTCCGTTATCCCTTACCAGAGATGGGCCTCTTGAAAAATAGATTTTTGCATTGGCAAAACTAACTTATTGAATTTGAAAATCCAATAAATTAGTACGCTCCGCAAAAGTTTCGCTTTACAAATTTTCTCAATGTTTCGAAATACACGTACGAGTATGAATGATCACGTGCACATTTTCAAGTGCGTTTAGACGACCTGTGCTGCAAAAGCGGAAACTCTAACAATGTCCTGAGCAGGGTCCTCAAAAGGTAAACCATGCACTGTTGTTAAATGTTCTCTTCGAATTTTCTCTATTATCTTTGTTTCGCAGTCTTTCTTTTCTCTATTGTTCTCGGCCCCATGCCTATGTCGGTTGCCACAGTTTAACCCTCACGCCTGAAAAATTTTGGGGGGTCTGTGACCCTCCGGCCCCCCGATTCCAACGGCCCTGTGACGTGTTACATTTATTGACATTACCGCGAAAGCACGATTTTAGATACGATTGTCAGACTGTAAACAGACTGACGTGACTGTCCAAAAGATTTTGTAGAACACCGACGGCAATTTTGTAGGAGGACCTCTTATCAGTGCATAGCCCATTTGAATAACTGAGTTTTTAGATTTTTCAGTGTACGTCTGTGCACAATCTCCGTTAATACGTGCTACTTCCAATAGTCCTGATCCAGAACTCCAGTCTGTTTCTGAAATCAGTCTTACTTGAAGAGTGCCTTACGAGAAGTCGCCCGCTCTGTTGAACCCACAATCAAATATGACAAGGCTGGTCACAACTCAATGGTCTCACTTGCGCAATCAAGATTAGTGCCCATAAAATTAAAACTAACAGGAAATCTGTGACAGGGTACGACCAGGAGTGCGACTGACATTTGTCACACCATTTTCCCTTGCGTGATTGTCGTAAAACAGTCGGAATCCAATCCTGACCCCTCAAAAATTTGAAGCAGACGATGGAATTTGAATATGTCATCAACTGGAACATTTCAAACGAGGAGGCGTTTAGAAGACGATCAGGGTAGGGAGCGTTGTCAAATTTGAAGGTGGTGAGAAAAGAGAGAGAGAGAGTTGAGGAGCTTGAACGTGCGGTGACCAAGGTGGCAACATGAGTGGTGCAGGGATGAAATTGGATGACACCAACTATATTTCTTCACTATATCGCTTTATGCATAACTAAAGTAATTTTACTTCCTGATTGATTATAAAACGTGAATGTGAAGAATCACCTTACCTTCTACACAAAAGAACGACAACGGCTATTACAGTGGCCAGAATGACAATACCGCCGATAACGCCGCCTATCAAGTAATAAAGAATTCCATCATCTGAAAAAATTGCAACCAGTTTAGTAGTAGACTTAAAACCAGTGCTGGAACGAGGTTTTATGGCACTAGGGGGTGTCAATACCAAAATGCGTCTCTTGGTATGTCTTCTATGACAGAAACTTGTTTTTAATATTTTGATGCCTAGAGTGTAGTGAATTTTTAATTTCCGGAGACAAGACTCAAATCTGCATGACGCCCTGTTCAGCTGGCTATAAATGAAAATCGAATTGGGCCTTTTACTCTTATAAATTCGGTATCGTAATACACGGTATCTTGATAGCATTTCATTCCAGTTACCAAACAGGACGTCTATATTAAACGTATATTCAACGACTTGAGAAAATTCTTGGGATCTTGGGGGTTGGCCAAGCGTAAAATTGCGATTTCAAAAGTGCCGCACGAGTGCATTGCTTGTTACTTGATTTGGAAACAAAAATGGAATCCTATCACGGTGAGGAAACTCGGTTTTACGGAAGTAAACCGCCGAAGACAGTTTTCTGTTTTTACCCAGAATAACAGGGCGAAATGTTGTTTTACGTTCTGCTCTTGTAGAATAAAGTAGCAAGGTATGACAACATTGTATCAAATTGAACTTGTCAGTAAACTAAGGACGCATTCACCCCTACACTATATGAGTGTGCATGTGTGCGCGCCAGTGTGCTTGTTTGTGTGTGTGCGTGTGCGTGTGTGTGTGTGTGTGTGTGTGTGTGTGTGTGTATAATGTCATTGCGATAATTATTACACAAATGTTTCGATGCTGCAAATTTACTCCATTTACCTTCGGCAAGACACACCGTGTTATATTTTCAAAAACATAAAAGTAAAACGCGTTGAACAGTAACAATTGCAAGGATAAATCTACAGACTTACACGCGTTAAACAATCTCAATTAAATTGTGGTACTCCTGGGCCCTCGTTAAGAACAGATGACAAATTTTTTAGAGTCTAATATAAGAAAGAAACGTTTTTTATATGCAGACTTTCCAAAGGAGTCCCCATTGACACTCTCTTAGAGTGCTAGGTTTCCAAAATACTCAGGCACTCGACAGGACTGGATTGTAATGAGACGTTTACCGCAACCAGAGAAAGTTAGTGACAGAGTGAGTACCTCCACTCATGAAGTTGCGCGAAGAGAGCAGAGCTTCCCGGGAAAATTATGCAGGTCATGGCGACGGAAGGAGGCAGGGGAAAGTATCAAAGAGGTGTGATAAAAATTTCCGCCTCCACTAAAGAAAACCTTCATATGTCCACTTTTTAAAATCTTTGTGGATCTGCTGGTTCCACTCTTTTTTACTGCCCTCCTACCCCGTCGGAACGCCACTGCTTAGAACTCAACACCACCCATCACATCGTTTTTGATATTTTATGAAGAAAAAACACGAGAAAATAAGTACCTTGTTCTGCATGGGTTTTTGGAGAAGACTGCCAGAGGAAGTTGTAGGTAGTTGCTTGACTGTTACTTGCCACAGATGTAGCCTTCGATGGCATTGTTGCTGTAGAAAGTATGATGCCCGGATGCTGACTAGTAAAGCTAGATGACGTCATCTGATTCGTCAGATGTACATTCTTCGTAAGTTTGGTAGAGCTTTCGTTTTTCATTACGACAATCTTAGATGCTGTTTCTGTGTCTGCCCGGGCTGTCGTTTCCAGCAAAGGTATTGGTGTTGTTAAGTCCTCGAGCGGTATTTCTATAAAAAACATCGGGAAAGATTTCACCTCGCATACAATTTTTAAGAGTTCTTGCTGGGAAATATAATAATGAAAACTTGGGAATTGTAGAATGCATAAAATTCCTTTGATTCTGCCGTATCTGCATTTTCCCCTGCATAAAATCTCTACGCAAAAATCAATGGTGAAAAATAACTAATTGTAAACGAAGTCTCGAATATTTTCGGTTATTGGTTTTAAACAGAGCGGACTGTTGATATGTGACGCCATGTATGAGTCTTCAAGCAGTATGGAGGAAACGGAGGCGGACAAACAAAGTACAGAAAAAATAACAAAAGACCACTAGGGGCTCAATGTAAATCTGTTCCTTCTAAAATGGGACAGCTACTGTCTTCTGTGTGGTTGCAATTTATTTGTCAAATGTATCGAATATTCTTCAGTGAACTTGGTAGATATTAAGGCAAGCGTACAAATGTGCCACTACGGGACTCAATAGTTTTCAGATTTGTCCCAAAAGCCGTCAATGTAAGAAATGGAATTGTCATCGAGGTATCAGCAGTAGTCGGTCCCGTCCGAAAGTGATCGATGCTTTGATTGGTTTCGCTGCGGATTGCGAGGTGGAACTACAAGCAGATTTCAAAACAGTAAGAACGTCCACTAGTTGATGCAGAATACGTCATATCTATTAAAAATAGGAGTATTCCGTCCGCCATCTTTATAATTGACACATATGACTATGGACTACTATCCAAAACACTATTAGGAATTGTGTTTAAATCCTTCTTTTTTGTAGGGAATTCTATCAAGATACAAAACTTATATGATTTTCACCAAAGCTCCAAAACGTTGCATTGAACGAAAACGGGAGAGATGAGATTTCATACTGAAACTTTATACTAAAATATTTGGTCACGTTATTGATAGTGTTGCTTTGCTATAAGTGTACTTTTTACTATATTTTTATATTTTACTAAGAGAAGTTATGGTCCCGTGGCCTAGTTACTGGAAGAAAATATGCACTTTTGTAGATATTTGACTAATTACGCAGACTTGTTGATAAGGTCCTACATAACCCAAGGTCAATGTAAAGACCATGCTAAATCACTGCGCTCAACACGACTAAATAAAAGTGTCGATATTTTTTTCAATAAAATACGTGAATTGAATAATATTCATAGTATGTAGTGAGAGAAAGACTTTATCCCATACGTGTTGAATAAGTCGAGTGCAATACCGTTATGTGGTATTGTTTTTCGTATTGCATCCTCAGGACTACTTTAACTGTGCCCTCTGACATGGAAGGTTTAAAAGGGCAATGTCGACTCGACGTCGCCAGCCGGCTCGATCATCAAACTTTCCCAAAATAGTTTAAAGTAATAAAGTTGAAGCTGTATAAATAACACTCAACATGCAATCAGGTCACAAACATAACACCTGGAACAAAACTTTTAATCATATAAGACTCCTGTCTCGGTTTTACTTGCGAAATATCATATCGTCTGCAACTGACATGACTCAGGCACCGATTCCTCGTAACTACAATGCTAAATATAGTTGTTACTTAATTATTTTCAGAAAATGTTACAATGCAGAGTTACCGCTGTTTTCATCTTCGTTGTCTTTTCTCAAGTAATAAATCGTTTAATTTGATACTTTTTCTTTAACTTGAGTAAATTTGTAAAATAACGCCTGCCACGTGAACGGTGCGAGTGAAGTATTTTTAAAATCTACCGAACAATAATGAAACCAAGAGTTCGAAGCATATGGGATAAATACAAAACTACCTTGAGTGAAGTAGATACCACGTACTGACTGAGATCGAAGGTCGAGGTCGATAAGCGGAATAAGGGCGAGTGAGACATTATTAATATGATTTATTGAGACATATACACTATTTCACCTACGCCACTATCGGAATGCTTTGTATATATCATAGGCGGATTTAGGGGGGGCCCAGGCCCCCCCCCTTGGCTGCCGCAAAAAAACAGTAAGAGCGTAGGGAAATGGTGAGTATATTAATAAACCCCGGTAATTAAAATTATACGGATGAAAAGAAGATTTAAATGTGTGCAGTTTTAGTGTTTGGGGGGGGAGGGGGCTCAAACCTAATTTCAAGTGTCTGTCAAATTCGGAAAACGGCGCATTCGTAACGGAGCTACGGCTAAGTATAGGCTCTCCCGCGATATCCCAGGCGACCGGCAGATGCGCTGCGCACTACGACTCCGTTTTCGTCGTCTGCTCCACTGTGCAATGAAGAAAATTTACTTCATTTTTTAAAGAGAATGGAACCTGAGTGACGATGAAAAAACAGAAGCTGCTGGTAAGATGTGAATTTTAATCGAAGCCTTAGTGAATCACTCAGAAACTCGCAATACTCTCTTTGTCAAACCTTATCTTAAGACGATTTCCAAAGCAATCCCGTCATTATTGCCAACACGAAAAACGGATTTGGTCTTTTGGGCATTTGAAGACTATTTTAAATACGACAAATTTGTTAACAATTGATGGCACAAAATATAAAAAGTGTAATAAGCATTGCGAAAAGAAGTAGGTTTCGCGCGCAAACGCTGTGGACCATAAACAAGTAGGTCTTTTAGTAAGAGATTTGTAGTTAATCGTGGTGGTGTAGTGGTAACGCACGCGCTCTCTATCCGCCAGGTCGTGAGTTCGAGTCTTTGGTACGTTCAGTTTTTCCTGTTTGACACGTTCTCCGTGTTTTGTTTTCTTTTTCCTTTTTTTCTTGGATAATACTTCAGGAATCAAGGAAAACGCTTGATTAATAATCAACCGAGAGGGGTAAATACGAAAATAGTCCATCAGGTGGATCGACTAGTTTGCTTGCGAGCTGGTAGGTCGCATAGCCGGAAGGTGTGCCGGGAGCAGGGTTGGTCCTTGTGCGAGCACAGAACAATATCTGCGAGACACCAAAAGTGGGCTGCGCGCTAGGAGGGAAGTCTATGTGCCCTGCATACAAGGCTGATAAAGTTCGAAGACTTCGTGAATTTGAACACGGTCTCGAAGGAAAATGTTCCGAAATTGGCAACAGATTGGGAGAGTGTACATATGTTGACTAGATGGTTCAGTCTAAAACACTTGTCTTTAACAACGTAGTATTGGCTGGAAAATGAAGATCTAAGTCACACAGTCTGGACTTTCTGAATGTCTGGCTTTAGACTCACGTTCATCTGTATGTGAGCATGCTATAATTCACGCAAAAACTCGTTTCTAACAATGCAACATACCTTCAAATGTCACATTGAACCCTTTCTTTTGAGCACTGTGGTCTGTGAGGAAAACTATCTCGACTCGACTGGAATTCGTGATGACGTCAGTGGTGTCTTCCCCAGGCTTACCGCAGTATTTTCTTTTGTTCGGACTTTCTTGCGTACCATAAATAATACCCAAACTGTCCAAACTACAGTACTTATTACTTTCTAAGTAAAGAGTATTGAAAGACAGCTTGAACTGATGATGACTCTTACTGGCTTTCAGGACCATAATGCACTTCAAGTTATTCGGATAATCATTTGGAAATCTAGGTGATACAACATATCCTCCTGGACACTGTACTTCGGAACTTCCACAGATTTCGAAAGTGGGCATCACTGGTGTTAATGCTGAAATGTAATCAAAGAGTCATCTTTTACGTTGTTACACTATTGTTATTTTATTGCTGAACACTTGTCGGTATGCAGGTTTAAAAATAAAACAAAAAAATTAGGACATCGGATTCATCAACAGCTTTAAAGAAATGTTCACAAAGGTGTCCTACCTGTATTTTGACATGTTTCCTGCCTCCCGTTCATTAAACGCTAGGACCTCGCTAAAAAGCAAGACTTCACGAGATTACGTGAGATATTGCCGTGTATTTTAAAGGAGAACACGTGACTTTGACTAGGTTTTAGCTAGGTCCTAGCGTAGGTCCCAGCGTCTACTGAAGGCACGCCTGATGTCAATTGAAGTAGTGTCATAGACCAACTGGAATAGGTAGTACAGTCGCGTGACGTAGCAAACGTCTTTATACATTTTTATGTACACTGCAATGCGAGTGTCGTTGGGATGCAAAACGTTGGACAGGTGTTAATGTGTATTGTGCAAGTCCGACAGCCTGATTTTTGACCGAGTCGGAGTAGACGCATAAATATGCCCACACTTTTCGTTCGGATATTTGCGCTCGCCCTAAGGTGATGAAAACGTCTACATCGAACAAGCAGCAAATAGAGATACATGTAGATAACCTGACAAATTTGTTCTCTCTGGGTCCTCTGATGAGGCCCGGTGACTGACTTAGCTAAGACAAATGTTAAACTTTAAGTAAAACACGAACTTAAGTCAGTTTCTTCGAACAGCCCCCGCGTTTTGCAATGCGCGAGTTTGTATTGGTCATGCCTAGTACGTGGTTTTGCTTATTCCAAATAGTCACAAATCTGGTTTTTATGTAAATATAAAAATCTTCAACCGCCTTGGAAATGTATATCGCAAACATTTCAAAGTCTGGCCAGCACGCCACCTATGGCCACATCACGAGACTTATGTATCTTCTGATGTGGTCACAGGTGGCGTGCTGACCAGAATTAAAATCGTTTGCGCAAAACTTGTATTTATGAGAAATTTGTCATCCGGCGTAAGGTTTTTACAAACGAGTAGATTGAAACACATAGTACGGAAAATCTGACTACTGTATGATGAAGTTGACGAAATAATACGACTCACAGTAATGCGCAAGTCTATGAGGATAGGGGGAAACAGAAATTGGTCCCGGTAGTCGAGAGGCATAGAGATGATGATATGTTAATGACTTGGAAAATTATAGTTCGCAAAAGGAAATCAACAAGGCAAATGGATATACGTATGGAGTGTCATTCATTTCTTATCTCTTAATTGTAAGTTTCACGAACCAACGGCACGAGATAGCAACTTAACTCATGTTGATTTAAAAATCCATAGCCACACATTTTCAATATAGGATGTATGGCTCAGCTTATCAAAGCCATATCATCGTCGCTAGGCCGGAGAAGAGTTTATTCCGTTTTCCCAACAGGGAAAAAACAATAAAAATAGGGGGGGGGGGATGCTTCCGGTGGATTTCAGAACGCCGGAGTCTGGGATCACACCACCAGTGGTGAACATGAACTTTTCCGCTGGAAAGTACCAGATGCTTGTTGACAGCATTAAGCAGATTTTTTTCACAAAAGATATGATTTGCGTTGTTTGTAAATTTGCATTAAAATTCAGATCTGTCCAAGCTGTGCGTCGAGTAGTGTTGGAATATTGGCAATGCTCCCCAAGATTACTTCCTTGCCGGTGAACACGCTAGCGACGTTCCATTCCTTGAATGGGGATTCCAATAATCCAGAAGATCAAGTTTGACCCACTTCCTTCTTATAAAATCCGCTTGTGACCTACTGCAAGGAGTTCATTCCGAGTTAGAAGGCCCAATTTTCGCCAACTGCTTGCCTGAATCTTCTGGTCATAAAAATGTCAGAGCCAGAACCAACCCGTAAAAAATTCCTCGATTTTAAAACAATCATTAAAGACGTTATTACAATAAGCACTTTTCATTAAAAATTACTATTTAAATGGGCGTGGTGAAGTTTTTCAAAGAAATCTGAATACCTGTCCCCCGCCTTGGTTTTGTAATTGAAGAAAGTCCCTGCACTCTCTGGATCCTAAACACCACATCTTTACTAAAAAATGTAACGCAAATATGAAAGTTTAACAGAGTTGAATTAAGATTCGGTGGCCAGTCGTCCTCCTGGAATTCGCAATAACGACTCAAAGAGCAAAACTATCCAAAATCGCCTGGCATTTTACTTAGACACACTCAATTCTTTTCGGCTATTGTCTTTGTCTAAGGCTGCGCCGTGTGATCTACTGGGTAGGGCGATAATCAATTTAGCAATTAGCAGAACATTACTGTGCAAAATGCTTACGGCCAATGACTTGCGATCAGTATAGGCGAAGATAGCCTAACAAAAAAGTCCTTAGTCAGTAGAATTCTCATCAGATCTGTCGGCTGATTTGGGAGCAGACGACAAGAAGGCAGCTGTCAGACGTTTGAAAAGCGTCCATTTTCGATATTAGACGTCCAAATTGCTTTCTGATTGGACAGTGGGTGAAACATGCCTAAGGTAAGACGAAATTTCTTAACCAACAACCGTTTCAAGCAGTTATTGCAAAAGAAATAAAAATACCACTTAAGGGCTGGAGTCGCCACCTGGGGATACGCGTTAGAGAAGAAAGCAGATTGAAACCTGCATGAGTTTGACTTGTGATTGGTTGCTTTAAAGATGTTCACCCGCGAGACCAACTCATAATCTAGCAGTGGGAACCAACCATGTTCCGAAGTTGATATTTTTTATGATAATACCCCAGCTTCTGCTCTAATAAACAAATAAAGCTCAAATTGATTTGAACGACTACTGCATGTACATTAGGCAATTGCAATTCAATGACTTTGGTCATCAGATTACAAGCAAGTCCGGATTGATACGAACCTTTGTACTGTATTTGGAATCCAAATCCAACGTGACTGCTGTAGAAACTTATTTCCAGCTTGTTGGACGAAGAAGATACTTTCACTGGAAAGTAGTTCATGGTGCAAACCATATCCAAAAGAACTAGGGGAGGCGAAAACTCGACGTCTTTTATAGAAATCCAGTCAGTACAGTTCTGTCTATCTCTGGCTAAATCCAACTTCAAGATAGTCAGCAGCAATAGTTTATTCCTTTGTGCGACAACATTTACGGTGCAATGCCTGTTGCTGGTGTAACTCAAGGGATAGTTTTCATTCACTATGTACCCTTCCGCGGTCCTGATTGTAGCTATGTCACTGCACATCTCGTATACCAACGACTCGGCTGGTGTAAACAATACTAAAGAAAACAACTGTTTTACATCTAAACACACGCTTAGTTGATCCGCAAGCCATGGAAGTCAGGCATTTCACTGACTTATAGTAGAGTTAGGAGCCTACATTTAAGGCATGTATGAACCTAAATATCTCTTCTACAACTATTGACCTGGACACGGTCCGTTAAGATACGTCAACGGTACATCCGGGGGCACTCGACTACATTTTGCCGGGTGGCGATTTCAGGTGGAAAGTTATGATGCCTACCCATTTAGAGCATAGGGCAGGAAATGAAGTGGTCTAATTCCACGGTGAATTTCTAAAAAATACGTCCATAAGCGCACTTTCAGATGGGCCTATTTTCAGAAATTTTATGAAAAAGTCGTTACGTTTCAGGTTCCAGAAACCTTTTGTAGAAACTCTGGGACAGCAGAACTTTTAACCCAGAAGGCCCAATACAGTGCAGGTTTGAAAACAATCAAAAATAGACAATATCGAAAATCTATCTCCAAATGTGTGCAATTGGAACATGGAAGTTTTTGTGTAACTTCGAACTCCCAACGTGAACACCTCTGTCGGGATGGTAGGGAAAGGCAACCCTTTGTAGGGAAATTGATCTTGAAAAGGTCACCCCTTCATCGCATGTCAACCTGATGCAAGCACTAGTTGCAAAACGTGCTGACAAACGATAGTAATTCAGATGGCCATGTTCGATCAAATTGATACGCCACGGTCGGAGTCGAGCTAACTTATACTGAGCTTCACTAACATGTACTGTCAATTATTCCAGAAACCAGTTTAATCATAGTAAAGAATAATTTCACTTCGACGTAAGGTGCATAAATCAGTAGTTATTTTTGATAGAAGGCATCAGTTAATTTATAAATAAAATGGAGATTTACAGCATTCAATGGTTAGAAAAACGCGATAAACCGACATCATTGTATGTACACTGTACCAACTTACCGGTAATTCGAATTGTGGTGGCCAAAAGCATAACCATGAAACGGTTTGATTTCAACCAACTAGCCATGCCAAAACGACCCTTTAATTAGTCTGCAAATGAAAACTGTCCAGGCCTACTCAGCATTGAGCACAGATATATGCCTTCGGCGATTAGAAATTAACTGATGAACTCATAATGCTTGCACCTTGTTTTGAGGAAATAGTTCGCGGTTCATGGATTTTATTGTCCAGACAACGAGCTCCTGTTCAACTGTATTGTGCTTCAGTCACGTTTACTTTTAGTTGAATGGTCGCGTCCTTGTTGTCACTGTTGAAAACTGGGTCATATATGAGTAAAGACTGTATACTAACTAGTTTTAGTTTCAGCTATAGATAGAACTAGCAGCGTTCCGGTTAACCCTCGTGTTGTATTCACCTCAAGTCATTCTAGTTTATTATTCCGTGTTTGTTTTACCATACACTACATTGGCGACGAGGCTGAGTTCCAGGACCTAAGGGGCACACTACAGTTACAACAGGGTTTTGGCTGCCAAAACACACCCAAGTGGAGCCACAAGTCCTTATCTCACGTCCTTATCGAGAGTCTTATGGAAACAAAAGATTTTTTTGGCGTTCCGAACTCAAATGCACTACTCATGATAACTGAAACTTAATTCTGCTACGGATTTTTAATCGGCTAATTCAGACCGGAAAAAATACCGGCACACAAAAATAGGACCAAAAACACCAAATTTGACAGTTTTCTCCCCAAAACTTGACTACTTCCCTGCAAGTACTAGACAAATCTAACAACGTTCTCTCTAGGTTCTAGATATGTGGTCATAGTACCTCCCTTACCAGCTACTTTTTTCGCAATTTGGATCTGTCTGACAGCCACCTGAAATCGCACCCGTTTTCTCAGTCAGCGGGCTACAGGCGGGTTGAACTAAACAAGCGACAGTCACTATTTTGCAGGGAAAGTGGGCCACGGCTAAAAAACGTGGCTTTTCTCATTCAAAAACACAAGTAAATCACTTCCTTGGCATTTTTTCCAACAAATTCCTCAAACCTCCCGCCAAAATTGACGCATGTCCTGTATTTAAATTCTAGGGGACTAGAAAATGCCCTATGGCTACAGCCTAACTGTTCAGTGCCACCTCTCGCTGGTTCCCTGGGTGCCGCTAGGTGGTAGCCAGCACGCAGTTACCACTTAATTTTCCTTGGGAAATTTTTTTTTACTCCGGCGTTTCTGATTGGCCTGGTCGAATTCTCAACAAGCAGCGCTTTACGCAAACAAAATGACATGACTGAAGGAGGAAGTGTAAGTGTGGTCTGTTGTACAGACAAATCGGTGCTTAAAATACATGTTCAAGAAATGCGATTCCCAGAAAATTGTGGTTGCGCCTTTTCGGAGTGCATCTTTCTACTGTCGCTGATTTTTATTTACGTTGCTGTCCTGTATTCATACAGTAGGAATAACACACCGTCATTGGTAGTTAAACCGGCCAGATGACGGCGTGTTTATTGTACTTGTACGTGTGTGCTTCAAGAACGCGGCTATTAAACTTACTGCAGAAACGAAATAGTTGTTGCTGCGACACTTGAAATGGATAACAATCGTTTGTAGTCCGCCATTTCCTCACTTTGTTGTAACACTAACCAATGACTGTCGAGGTTACATCAACCAATGATAAAGCGCGTGGTACTGCGTGATACCTGCGTGCTGACTCGGCACCCACGGAATCAGCGAGAGTACCACCTAAGCGGTTGGAGGTTTGACTAAAATATGACACAGGGCTTCCCCAGAAGGAGTCGTTTGACGTGTCTTCGGATGGCAACGTTGCCCAACGATGGACAAAACGGATTAAAGAAGAATACCACCCGATTTAATTAGTCTTTTTTACCGTCTTAATCGGTCTAAATTCACATCGCCTCTTATACGGTTGACATCACGGTGCCAACAGGTGTCGCGTTAACCTGTGAAGAAGGTGAGAAACGACGCAGCGACGCCAGTGGTTCATCTGCAGAGTGAATGCCGCTATATTGCTGTGCATCGTTTCCGCTTGTCCGAACTATGAAGCTGCAAAGAAAGCGGGCACATCGTTTTTTCGACTTCTTCGAGAGCCCGAAATGCTTAGGAAGTGGTTCGCGGTAGTGAAGAATGAAAGGTACGCTTTTACTAGCAAGTACGAGGCCGTGAAACGATCCGTGTTTGTCGCTGGCATTTCGTCGACAGTGATTTCTAGGACGAATTCCAGCTTACCAAAGAACAATCGTTCCGTTGCCTGTGCATGTTCACGGCGCCTCTCTAGTATTTCTTAATCCGGTTCGAATTGATAGCCTGTGAAACCTAACGATCCGACCCGTGAAGTTTTTGTCAGGCGGTGAGCTCTTGACTAAGTCGGGGTTGGCGCCGGGCGAGTTTCCATGTAGACGTTTATTATTCTGCGTTCTGTTTCAAAATAAATTATTCTTATCCTAACCAATGCCCATATAAAACTGAAACAGAGTCTGTCTCATTAGATACAATTTGTAATGCCTTTGCAAATATTGAGAATCCAGCAATGAATAAACCATTGCGTTACCGACTTTTGATGCCGACAATAAAGGTACTTAACCGAGTACCGAGGCCGTGTGAGCGCATGTTAATTCAGTGTTTGCTGACAGACAGCTGTTGTGAAACAATTACTCGATTTTATAAGCTATGGTCATATGTTAAGGGAATCTTTCCAACTCAAGCTGGTTTATGTTCGTGCCAGTCCCGGCGGCCGCGAGGGGCCTGATCGGGTAACAAGGGTTCTGTGTGTTTAGAACACAAAAAATCACAAGTCCAAACAACACAGCTCAAGTTTCTCCTGTCTGTATTTCACGGAAGAATACTTCAAATTTATCATCGAACAGACCCCAAACTCCTGCTACGGACCTTGGTAAATTGGCCTGTCGAACTTTGTAGGCTACGGTGTGTCCAAATACCAATAGATCCGTTACAACGAAATAAAACAACACGTTTTTATAAGAACTCGGTGTATTTTTAAACAGTATACACCATGGATTTTTGCACATTTCGAATTACCGGTGGCCACAGACTAAATGTATGACGTAAAATTTAGCCAAATCCATGATTATTTTGTGTCATTAACTCGAAATTTTGATTTCTCTTTCAATTTTGCTTATTTTCACATTTCCCGCCATGTGACGTCATTGGTTGAACACATGAGATCAGCGACTAGCATTCAAATTGAACAACGGCGGTAAGTAGGGAATTTGAAAGCGACAACGATTATGTGCAAGAAATGAACAAATACTATGAAGAAACGTACGAGAATGGTGGCCAGGATGACGAAATGGGGTTGCACGAAAGCGAGAACGAGTTTGATATGTTTTCAGCTGCGTACTTTTCTTCTTTGAGGCCTTACGAACTGGATCCTCCCGCAAGAGAAGCGGCCTCGGGCTCGGCCAGTCAACCCAGTCATCCGACAGACGATCCTGAATAAAGAGCCGATGTTTCTGAATAGTAAATATTGTCCTTTATTGAACCAGGCCTTCATAGTAACATCTCCTCTGGTTGGAGTCGAAACACGACTCCTCAAAGTGGGCAGAACACAAAGTGGCCCCGGACATAGTCGCTTGGTCCACGCTGAGGTCCCACACTCTCATTCGGCGCACGAAGCGATGCCACTACTGCGCAACTTTGGCGTCCTTCGGAACACCGAGACGTTCTCCGTCTGACTGCTGTTGCTGCAGCCTCCGCAAACACATCTTTTCATCCCGCTACGAACCTTCTCGACGCTAAATATATTTTACTTTCACTTCACTTTATACACTTAGTTGCTGATCCGAACAGTGCGCCGAAGGACTTGGGTTCAACCCATGACGCTGTACACAATTATAATTTTTTTTTCAATTTTTACGTGTTTCTTTATGAGCTGTGAACTAAAGAAACTGAAATCAAGTAAGACATAATAATAAAATTTATTTTGAGGTACTAGAGTCATGTTGCGTACACTTTAAGGGTTTTACATCGGAGTTTGATGATTTATTGGTGTTAAACGATGAATTCAAGCGATAACCTGACACCAGTAACTCGTGTTGTGAACTGCTGAACAGACTGCGTGTGATATTGTCAACACCTCCGTCTGCCGTCAGGTGTCAGCTAACGCAACCGAACGTTCCGTTATCGAGTAGATTTATTCGATCTAAATTGATACAAAATAGGTTGTTTTTTGGGTATCATTCTCCTTTAAAAGATTAGAGAATCTTTTTGTTGCTTCAGGCATTTCCGATTCCAAGCGACAGAGGGCCAGTGGCGGATCTACGGGGGGGAGGGTTCAGGGGGTTTAAACACCCCCCTCGGGCGAGGACCCAAAAATTAAAAAAACAAAAAAACGTCTCCAGCAAAACAAAAACGACACCGACAACGTGTGTAAACCCCAAGTAAACAAACTTCAGGAAAAATGAGGGGGGGGGG
>NMRA01000123.1:598859-654019 GCA_002633005.1 Phoronis australis | reverse complement strand
GTGTGTGTGTGTGTGTGTGTGTGTGTGTGTGTGTGTGTGTGTGTGTTAATACATCCCTTTAAAACTTTTGTCAAGTGTCTAGAAACAAGGATTACATCCCAATTTCTATGGTTGCATTCCCAAATTCATACTTTCTTACCTTGAAATTCAAGTCTGAACACCACGTGTCGTTTGAGTGAAAAATTAAGGTTGCTGCATTAGAATTTGAATTGAAGTTAAATGACATAATTTGTGCTTTGAGAACAAACCGCAGTTCATGTACTAGTCTATGGCTCTAAAGACACAATGAGAATGCTTATTTTTTGAAATTCTTGGCATTTTTAGAACAAGGATAACAATTTTATGTTGTAACGTGTTGGCAGTTGAATAGTTCCACTGCCTCGTTTGGAAACCCATCTTGTTGATTTGAAATGACAATGTATACATGTATATGCAACCTTCTAGTTAGCAAAACCATGCCCGTCCTTATTCAACTCAGTCCAGTTCCTTAGCAGCCAAAGCCCCAAAACATTTACACCCCGGATTAAAGCACCAAAGTTGGTACACAGATACTGCGGGACACGCTGAATCTCAGGGGCGTCGGTTGCCGGAAATTTGAGACCAAGATCAAGGTCAAATCAAGGTCAAAGTTCATGTGGGTAATTTTTTTGAAATTGCTTGACACGCAATATCTGCTTAATTACTGTTTCAGGTGATAACCAGGAGGCTTTATTTTGATTTACAATTATTATTGATAACTTGTACAAACACGTTAAAAGTAAAAAATTGATTTTACTGACACTTAAGATGGTAATTATTATAATAAATAGAGCATATAGTATTACATTTTCAATGAAAAATAAGTCTATTTGTTTTCTCTGGCTGAGAAAAACTGTCAAACTAGTATGAATATGCATTAAGTCAACTCTAGAATGTTTTACAGAAATTCATTTTTAAATTCTTTGTTAAACTATTTATGGTTACATATGTAACAAATCGTCTCCGTAATTATAGGAAGTTGGACATCTTACGAAATTTTCAAAGAACAATTGCTGAAACTTTTATCATCATTTTTAGTTTGATCACAGCTAAAAGTAACTTTGTTAATTGATGTGTTTATTTTTTAGTTTGAACTTGATTGTGACATTAATTAAACCAATTAAAGTAATTTAGGTAATTTAAGGTTTTCCAGTAGGATGAAATAAAAAAATCAGGTTTTACTTTTTGTATAAGGTGAAGTCCTTGTTGCACCATAGTTTAAAACAGGTCTAGGCATAAATAAAGGTCTTGAGGAACATGTTTTATATAGTTTTGCTTGAAAGGTAAGCGACCAGCGCAAAGGCAGGCCCAGCGGTATCCGAAATCCGTTCAAGGAGCCACCAAGGACAGCCGGAACAATTTTGTTACTAAGCCAGCAACTCCCCTAGGGGTGGAGAGAGAAAAGTTTAAGATCGGCTAATCAAAATTTAGCATCTACCCGTTGTAATGGCTGGCTACGGACGTAGTCTCTGGGAAGAAATACAAAAGTGGCAAGCATTCTATTTCTACGAGAAGTTTGCAATTCATTGTTATACTGAATTTACCTTTGGAAATATATTTTGTTGGTGCTACTCCCATAATTGAATTGTTCCTATACTTGAGTAACTGCTTGGTGCTTATATAATGATGTTGTAAAACTTCCTCTCAAATTAAGATCACTTTTACCGTGTTCGCGATTTGAGTGCTATCAATAAAAACAATCCTCCAACAATACAAAGCGATTAACTTGGAGTCGCATAAAGGTAGTCGTTCTGACTTGAATATGTCAGGTAGTCCTAATGTTAAGTGGTCACGGATATCAAAATGAAATGAAAGTTACTTGCGACAAAACTATTACTAAAGTTTGCACACGAGAATGTTTTAAAACATTAAAGTCAGTTATCGGCGGCAACTCTATTGTGAAAAATATTGTCGCATGCCCCACAAATTGTCGTCTGTGCGACAACGATACCAAGTGCCAAACTAATATCAGCACATTGTCGCCCGGCGGCAATGTCTGTTGGAGTTCACGGAATATAACGTGGGGGAGGCAACAATAAGTTTCAATACAATTATTGACTTTCACCGAAGTCAATATGTTGATTTTCAGTCTGTAAACATGTATCGAATAACAAGGGAGTCGATGCCATTACTGCCATTTACATTATATTTAAATCAGCTAATTCATGGAAGCAGCCAAGAGGCTAAGCGGTTTCAATCGGTATGCCGATCACTTACGTTCGATCAGTCAGGTACCAATTTAACCCAAAACGCTGTGGAAAGATTATTAGGAGATACTTGCAGTAAACAAAGGAACTACTGAGTCGTAAAACAATACTTTTCAATGAAAAACAATGTACAAACGTCACTTGGTTTGTCCCAAAGCGATCACAAACTGCGTGTCAACACGCTCATCGTTGTAAAGCTTTTGTGTTCGGTGAAGTGCGCTTGGCGCAGTGGTAAAGCCAAGGCTTGCGAAATGAGAGAGACCGAGCTTAAATCTCAGTTAAGCAATTACAACTCCAAAGATCTGTTAACCAAAACTTGAAACCGCATTACCATAGTAACGGCCTATTTACTTACACCCTAGTGCTCGTTTAAAATTCCATATTCCGGACAAATGATATGATCGTGGTGCTGTCAAACTGAGATGCCACATTATGAGTCGAGTGTTATGATTAACTTAGGCCTACTGTATGCTGCCACAAACCACCTCTCGGTTATCAGAATTCTTTGGTTTTTAATCCCATCGAGACTGTATAGATGTAATGTCCACAAGGCGCGAGCACGTTTCGCGTACCGGCCTTTCTCACATGACGACCCTAAAGATACCTGGAGGTTAAACCGAAAAAAAAAACACCATACAGACATTAAATCGAAAGGACTTTTGTCATGTCACGATTGCCCGTGGGGATGGCCACTATTACCGCTACTACCCAATGTTACTTCGTAGCCGCAATTGGGCTGGCAGTCATGAAAACCGTCCTACCCAAGAACTGAACTTACCTCCAACTGAAGCGCCTATCGACAACAGTATTAGAAAATGAACCGTCACGAAAATTCTACAATTCATTTGTAAACCTTGCAGTGATATCCATGAGCAGTATATGAAGAGCATGGTCTGCGTTTTGCTTGTAAGCACCAGTTTACTAGAGTCAATTTCCTACATCCGATAGTGTAGCTTGTAAGACGAGTACCAGGAAGTTAATGGCGTTGCAAAATTTCGTCCCTTACCACTAGGGAAGGCCAAGTGGTTTGTCGAAAATGTTTCCTGGCTTTCCAACGCTTTTCACTTCCTCATTTTGCAACTCCCATATCTTTTGATCTACGAACCGACTAGTCCTCACAACGGGAAGGAGTTTTAACCTGACCTGTCATTGTTCAACTGTTTACATTAAGCCGCCTCTATGAATGATCCAACTGGCTGGTAAGTCTGAATCTTCGCATTCATAGCTGAAAAAGCTTTTTAATATTAACCATTGTAATACATATATAAGAGCAGCCTCCCGTTCAGTAACGCTAGGACCTGGCTAAAAAGCAAGACTTCGCGAGATTACGTGAGATATTGCCGTGCATTTTAAATGAGAACACGTGACTTTGACTACGTTTTAGCTAGGTAATAGCGTAGGTCCTAGCGTCTACTGAACGCACGCCAACCTGGAGTGAGCATATTGCCGTGTAACTACCCGGACGTGTGAGCGCAGTGCGTGCTCGGCAACAAATCAGCACCGGCTTTACTGGCCGTTAAAAACGTAAAATAGAAAAGCAAAACGTCCTCACACGGCGATGTTTCAACAAACAAAATAAAGTTTTTTTTTCTCAAAACAGTTAGCTCCGCACCTAAGCTGCAACAACGCCTTCATTCCTATAGAGTCACATTTCCTCGTTTTTGATTTGGCTTGGTTTTTGCTTTCGACGACCCCCGACACTCCACTGGGACCTATTTTAAAAAAACTCAAAGAGTTTTGGATCATACGCAGGTAAGTGTTGTTGAATAAACACTGTTAAAAGCGCCAAGGCACTTTAAAACCATTAAGAAATAAAAAAACACGTTTGGGTCGTTGGATTTTCTACAACTCAATCTTAAACGGAATTATTGGAATTTTGATACAACTCACCGGATACCGTGTTGTCTTAAATACACGCCACAAATCCGCCCACAAACACGTGACTTCCGAGAAGTACACGGAACAACCTGTCCACAACTTCTACGCCTGGAATGAGTTACAATGACAAAGTTCTTGATGGTGCATCAAATGGATTGTATTAGGATATTGTAAATCACAAATGGATTGTATTGGGATATTGTAAATCACCTGGTTTGCCATGGGATGTACTCTAATTCAAAATTTCAATGAATTAAAAAGGGTATTAATTAGAGTAACATTGTCTCGGTAGATTCGTGATTTCCCGGTCATCTGACCACTACAGAGCCAGAGCAGCGTTCCGTAGACCCGAGAACCTCGCGAAAAAGTTCATGCAAGACTTCGAGAACTCACGCGAGTAAGAGGTATATGTACAGCGAGTATGCTTGGACTTTACTGGCGTAACACTTCAAAATGGCGGCCATTGATGTGCTCGGTCGGTCAGGTTGAAGTGTTGGATTATCGGACAGAAATTTTAAATTATGGATANCGCCAACCTGGAGTGAGCATATTGCCGTGTAACTACCCGGACGTGTGAGCGCAGTGCGTGCTCGGCAACAAATCAGCACCGGCTTTACTGGCCGTTAAAAACGTAAAATAGAAAAGCAAAACGTCCTCACACGGCGATGTTTCAACAAACAAAATAAAGTTTTTTTTTCTCAAAACAGTTAGCTCCGCACCTAAGTTGCAACAACGCCTTCATTCCTATAGAGTCACATTTCCTCGTTTTTTGATTTGGCTTGGTTTTTGCTTTCGACGACCCCTGACACTCCACTGGGACCTATTTTCAAAAAACTCAAAGAGTTTTGGATCATACGCAGGTAAGTGTTGTTGAATAAACACTGTTAAAAGCGCCAAGGCACTTTAAAACCAATAAGAAATAAAAAAAAAAACACGTTTGGGTCGTTGGATTTTCTACAACTCAATCTTAAACGGAATTATTGGAATTATGATACAACTCACCGGATACCGTGTTGTCTAAAATACACGCCACAAGTCCGCCCACAAACACGTGACTTCCGAGAAGTACACGGAACAAGCTGTCGACAACTTCTACGCCTGGAATGAGTTACAATGACAAAGTTCTTGATGGTGCATCAAATGGATTGTATTGGGATATTGTATATCACAAACGGATTGTATTGGGATATTGTATATCACCTGGTTTGCCATGGGATGTACTCTAATTCAAAATTTCAATGAATTAAAAAAGGGTATTAATTAGAGTAACATTGTCTCGGTAGATTCGAGATTTCCCGGTCACCTGACCACTACAGAGCCAGAGCAGCGTTCCGTAGACCCGAGAACCTCGCACAAAATTCATGCAAGACTTCGAGAACTCACGCGAGTGAGAGGTATATGTACAGCGAGTATGCTTGGACTTGACTCGCGTAACACTTCAAAATGGCGGCCATTGATGTGCTCGGTCGGTCAGGTTGAAGTGTTGGATTATCGGACAGAAATTTTAAATTATGGATAGAATTCACTGTTTCCGGTCCATAAGGGATTTTCTCGCCGCAACTACATGAACAGTGTCTTGGATCTACAGGACGCAGCCCAAGGTTGAAACCATGGCCGAAAGTCTTGCTCCCAAGAGTAATTTATGAAAAGCTTTATTTAATTGTGGATGATAGGCCCTTAGAGATACGTACCTGTTTTAAGTTGGTCTCCATTTTTCATTATCCAGTGTGGAAGACTGAGGGCGAAGAAAAACGAACATCCAACTATAATCAGATGTCGGGGAGAATTCAAATTCGCTTATTGTAAGTTTGAAAGACCAAACGCCACAACTAAACCTATAAAAGACAGTAAATCCTAATTTTCAGCTTTTTTTCGGCTACATTTTTGATATGGAAAGCATTCTTGCAAGCAGCTAAGATTCAGTTCCTATTCTTGTAAAAAGCACACATCTTTTACAGCTATGCTCATAGATCTACACATATCCTAAATCCTAAGTTTCAGTACCTTGACAATACTTCTTCATGCGGGGGCCAATGGCGTGAGAATAGTCAAGCAAAATAATTTTTATTTAGATGTCTTCTATAATCATTGATTAGTTTTGTTTTAGAACAATGTAGATTATTCCAGTTGATTATAAAATGCAGATGTAACAAATAATGCGATGATTGCCTTTGCACTCTGTTCACTCAGTAAACTGTGCGTAATATCGGAAATTTCAGCGAGACTGACAACGCCTTTAAGGGAGTCTCAAAGTGTTTTGACAATGTAAGCAAATGATTTTTGCTTTTGTAACACAACGTGCAGAGGCACCCTGGACCAATTATCCTACCAGAATATAACTTCATGTGTGTATGTCGCATAAAACCTTACCACACAAGAAAAACAATAGTCCACCGATCACAGGAACTGGTATTACCACAAACAGGGCTCCACTTTTACCAATACAAGCTAGCACAATACACATAAAGGCCGCACTTAGTATAACTCGGCGTCTGGCTACACGAGTTACAGAAATGGCGCCAATATTTGCGCTGTAAGTAATAGTTCCACCTTCACCACCGAGAAATCCGGATATGATGTTGCCTAAGCCGCACACCCTAATTATCAAATGTCTCTCACGCTAATGTATTACTAACAACGTCAAGCATATTTTCGAAGGTCTATGGCTATTACTAAAGCTGCCACCCTGTGACGTGGCATTAGTATTAGTTTGTCGAAAAAAGTGACGGACATCGTACATTCATCGATAAGAACACAGTTATAATACCAAAGCCCAAACAAAGAAAGTGCATGCCATGAACATGTAACGGTGTCCAGAGGTGGTCAATTTTGTGAAAGAATGGGCAAGTGTCGTATACTTCTTTGTGAAAACATAAACTTATCAAATTCGTCGTTGCCTTCTCTGCTGTGAGTTTCGTAGACTTGATACACCTGGGAACCGAAAACCAAGATCACGCCAGACCAAGCAAAACCACCTATGAAACGGGAGTGTCACCAACTACGGACACCTAAGGGATAGGACTCTTGGTTGGTGCAGAGGTTTTAAGATAGAATTTTCTAATGTCGTCCAAATTCTTAGTTGAAAGGTGTCACTTACGCAAGATTTAGTCTTGGTCCTATGGTCAATGACCAGCCAGTATCACACAAAATAACGCTTGTTATAATGCATATTGGTGGCTTGTTTACAGGAGCTATAAAAACTTTCAATTGAGAACAAAACACTCTTGGACGGATTTTTATACTGAAACTTCCCCTTTGAAAACTAGGTTCCCAAGTACGCTATCAACATAAGTTTATATAATTATAAAATCGCTATTTGATGACTAACGTACGACTGCTATTTGTCAGGGTCAAAGCCACCAACCTGGGCAAGGTTCAGGAAAAACTGAACAATGAATTTTTAATTTGTTCTTACTGATAAATTGGGCTGATTTCACTTCAGATTGAACAAGATGAAATAAAAGCATATTGACAGTGACATATCAATCAATTGTCAAATCGGCATATCGTATTGTCATGAATATGAACGCTCTCCTTAATGCATCATAGAGACATATCAATCAGTTGTCAAATCGGTATGTCATATTGCCACGAATATTAACGTTCTCCTTAATGCATCACAGTGTTGGCGGACAAATCACAATCAAGGTCCATATTCGGTGGCCACTTTTGGTGAAAAATGAAGGTTGTCATATAACTGTAAAAGCTGAGTTATTATAAAATACCATCATTCCAAGTTTGTAATCAAGTTTTTGCACAAGAACCACCTAATAAAATTTTATGGCCTAATGCATTGCAGTTGAATAAAAGGGTACGTACACTACAACTTGTGGTCACAGCCCACACCTATCATGCAACAATTCATAAGGTAGCTGTTAATTTAGTAAGTTCTTGATCAAATTGAAGAAGTATCACTTACTAAAGTAAAAAAAGTTATTACCGTGCTGATCAAGTTGTTTTAGATGATGATACATTGCATGTCTTAACACAGTATAATGAGAACTTCTTCTCTTGCAATATGATTCTTACAAAAAGAAAATGACAGGTAACTACTTTTTTCAAAAGCTTTATTGGAGCTTTTTGCCTAGTTTTCAACACATTCACCAGTTGGTCAAAATAGTTAAAACAATGATAGGTCCAGTGTACAGCTTGTAAACAGTAAAAATGGTACTGGTTGGGGGGTGCGTAGACTACGCACAGTCAATCAACGTCAAAATTTGACTGAGTTACAAATGTATTGGATGATCTTGAGTTTTGTGCTGCCTCTAGAAGTTGTTATGTTGCAAGTTGTCCTGAGAGATATAGAACCTGCCTCTGCAACATCAGTTGTCACATGACATGTCTCTTAGGATGTTACTAGCCAAGACCTGTGTGTTTTTTATTTCCCACAAATTTAATAATGTCCATTGTTTTTTGTTTTGTCAGACAGGATGCATTTTGGAAATATCAGTACTGTTCATGAGAACAGCACTATGTAAAAATATTTGGGCAATACTTTATAGCATAGAGGTTGGAGATACGTACTCTACATAGGGGTAAGTACATTACATTTCAACGACTGGTCAGGGTTATAAAAGTACTTAGAATCTACTGAGAGTTAGTTCACTTACCAAATCTATTCAAAAAGAACAAACAAAAAGTACAGCATAAATGTGTATATGTGTCTGTCATTCTTTGAAAACAGGCACATGTTAAAATATAGGGGTACGTACACTATACAAATGCTAATATTTCACTCAAAACAAATGCAATTGTAATTAACACCCTTTTAACCTAGCATTTTTAATAGAGGAAACTGTCTGTGACAAATGTTGCATACTTACCGTGTAATATTTTTGTTTCATGGTATTTGTTCACATCGGGGTACGTACACTACATTTCAATGACATGTCAGGTTTGTAACTAAATACTAAGAATCTACTGAGAGTTAGTTGATTTACTAAATCAATTCAAAGAGAAAAGAATAAAAAGCACAGCATTCATGTGCATATTTGCCATACTTTGAAAATAGGCACAAATCAAATGTGGGGTTACGTACACTGCGCAAATGTTAATATTTCACTCAAAACAAATGTATTTGCAATAAACACCCTTTTAACCTAACATTTTTAAGGAAGGAAACTGTCTATGACCAATGTTGCTCACTTACCAAGTGATATATTAATTTCATGGCATTTGTAAACTTGGGGGTACGTACACTACATCACTGTTTCTGCATCACGTGGTAACATAATGTTGTATGGCCATTTATTTTTCTTCGGTGATAAAAGCACCGTGTTGTCATTTAAAGGGCAATAATATCATTTGCAATGACCATTTGCGATATTGAATTCCACATGGGTGTACGTACACTACATTTTGTTAGCGTTTTTGGCCCATTTTCACCATAGCAGAACCCAGTCAATATCCACACTTTTGGTTTGTTTAGATATTTAATAATTTGCTGTGTTGCTTAGGCTAACGTATTCTACAGTTCTTTTTATTACAGAGTGTGAACTTTAGTTTTTAACCCTCTTTACAGTAGGTGAAGGTTAGAAACGCAGAATTCACAAATTTCGTAACGAGTTCCTGTTTTATGATGAACCCTGCCATTTTTCAATGATTAAGGTCAACTTCGTCTAAGTGATTCTGAAAGTGACTCAAGTTATTCCCAGTCATTAAAGCAATTGCTTACTTAATAAAATAAACTTCTTTTCTACTGTTGACAGTTGAAAATTGTAATTTTTTAAAATGGCCCCTCGTAACGCTAAAACTGCATGAAATTCATAGACAAAAACATGCATAAATTTCTCAAACATTGTCCGATTTTGATAATTCTTTTTTAATTTACACAACTAAATAACTTAGCACTCGAACTTTTGGCGATGAGTAAATTGTTGTCCTAATTGAAGAATATTTTTAAGGATTTTCGTCTTTCTCAGTCAGAAGAGTCTGCCAAAACATCGGGAAATGACTTTGTTTAAAATTTCATAACAAACGCTTGCCCACAATTTCAATGTCTGTTTTAGTCGTCCACACAATAGCGGCAAGTCATCATCCTTAACTTGAATTATTAAAAAATAATGAGCCGTTGTCAATATTTCTGTCAAAAGTCTGAACTGAAGCCACCAAATATTTTTTGTTTGGTTAGAAGACGTAGCAGGACAATGCGCACTGAAACTAACGATTCTGTGAATTCCATTCTTCATTGGGTTCGTAAAAAATATTGAAACTAGACAGTTTTTCACGTTTACGCGAGCGCATTTTGGTGCTCTGGTTTCCGGTTCTTTGCCAGGTTCCAGGATACAATGAAGGACAGTTCGAGTTAACTCACTTTACGTACACGAACTCAAGTGTTTGTAAACATAACGTCCGACGGCTCCCGCCAGTAAGTCCAGCGAAACCCTGACTTGTGATGAATTCTTGAGCCACTTTCAGCAACTACCTCACTCGTTCAATTATTCAATAATTAACTCCTGTTCACAGTCTTTTGCAACGTTCTGGAACTTTTCACCAATTTAGACACACTCTAGAATTTTCTGGAATCTACCCGACTAGTTCACAAATATACATGTATATTAGGCATCTAGATTGGTGATTCCAAAAATATTATTTGTAACTCGACCATTAACAATTCCTCTTTAAAGAGTTCAATACAAGATTTTAACACAAAAATAAAACCAAAACGTTTACCGTGAGCTTAAAACTCTACTGTCAACCACCAAGAGTGGTTTCCCTTAAACAAACAATGGATGCTAATTTATCGTTATTTAAAATCTGAACCAACCAGAACTATGAATGTACAAAACTTACAAAGAGTAGTCTGATCTGGTGAGGTTAGTCATCGGGGCGAAAGCATACTATTCATTCAACGATTCTAACCTATAGCGAATAAATGACAGTCAAATACATTTCCAGACATAACCCATTTTAAGTTTAGTTTAAATTCACATCAGATCGAGCCTCTGGGACACCCATGCAATTTTAAACCAGAAGAGTGAACGGTCCTAAAAATCTAAAATCTACTCATTACCGGTAAGCCGACAACGTAATACAGTTGGCGGAATGAAAGGCGAGCGTTAGGTAAAGCGTGCTAAGGTTTCAGACTGTCAGTTGTGAAGAGGCTGAGAAAGTTCATGTGATGTTTCTTTGCTATTCCATTTAGATTCGACAAGGATATTTACCCTTTGTGCTTTGCATAAAACACTTTGAGTTTCCAGGAATACAAAACACCGTTAGTTTCTAATAAAACCAGGGCCTGATATTTATCATTGAGAGGAAGAAAAAGCTGCAGCTGCCTTAGTTAGATCTTTGCCGAGGCGATGTAGTCGAAACTTATCAACAGATAGGTAAAAATCCATTACTGACCACTAGAAACCATGGGCGCGTTTCATGGAAACGGACTTAGGACTTAAGGTTTAAGACCAAACATTCGTTTAACTTTAAAAGACCGAAAGTCGGGACAAGACGAAAATTCAAAAAGACCGTTTCATAGTCTAAACCTTTAAGATCTCATAAAGCGGCCCCTGGATATTTTGAAAAAAACATCTTCATAGTGGCCTGAACCTAGTCATGAAACCTCTAAGTCACGCAAGTCTTCCATCTTTATAATGAAGACAAGTGAGCTGCTACTAGTACATGAGCACAAATCAATCATAGGTGTGTTTGGTTACGCAAAACTCTCGCGAGGCACAGCGAGAACTGAAGCAGAGAGTTTCGACATTCGACCTTCGCCAACTAACCACATAAGTTGCTGTCATTCTGCTACTCTACGTCAGTAATATTTTCGCGAAGTAAGGCTGAGTGATCGTGCCCTGAGAGGCGGAGCTGTTGCTGCGTGTAAATGCGACAGATAGCGCTTGAATTTCGGGAAACTGAACTTGTGTTTTTTTATTACAGACTTGTCTGATGTGTCGGCAAGTCGACCATTGACACCAGTATTATTACTCAGGTCCTACTGCAAACAGGGTATAAGGATGATCCAAACAGGGTATAAGGGTGATCCAAATACTTACTATTTGAATTTCATTCTACATTTTTGTTTTACAACAAATACCACATTTTTAGAGGCTGAAGACAGCAGACCTGGGAAATTTTTAGACACTACTACACATCATGTTAAGCTGTACCACACACATAAACGAATGAAATTGTTGAAAGATACTTTTCCACAAAACCAATTTTTCTTTCACTACGTCAATGGAGGCGGAAAACACAAATTCAGGATGCGGTATAATATTATGGGCTGTTTGGAATGCCATATAGATAGCAATAATAAAATAAAATGTATTAATATAAATTGACAACAAAATATTTCAAGTAAAGGTTTACAAGCCAAAACTTTAAAGTTGATCAATAGGAGCATCATACATCACACCAATGGACAAGTATAATGGTCATTTGTCAAAGTTTGTACGGGCACATTTAATATACACTTCACTTAAAGGAGGCCTGTAACCCGATGAACAGACTAAAGTGCAACATTGAAAGTAGTTCTGACACCAGCTCACCAGGTAGTTTTAGGGTTTGCTCGCAAAAATTTTTAATTTATGCTGATATCCAAAGCATTGACTTTTGTTCAAGTTTCAAAAAACGTTCTCTCAACTGGTCGCCACTTCGTCAATTTTTCTCCCGCAAGGCAAAGCACGTCTCCTTGGTATAGCAAGATTTACACGTAGCACTTTTCTTGTATGGAAAATGTGACCTCTGACCTCAAGTGACTTCAGGCAAGTAAGTGTGACCGCATGCGCGCATTTATCATAAGTGGGAGGGAGGTTACCACAGAGTTTTCCCTTCCCGCGTATTTCAAAAATCGTGAATTTTGTGACTTTTTTCTGTTAATTTCCTCACAGGAGAAACGCGAATTACTCTTTACCAAACGTTGTGAGATGCTACCTTGGTCAGTAGTTATTTAAAGCATATTTTTGACGAGATTTGGCGTTCCACACTTCTTTAACTTGCATGTGTATTTCTGAAGTGCATAACACGTGTAGAGGTACTGAGGTAAAAGACCTAAACATTTCTACTTGCTTGAACACCTCGTTGTGTTACTTCATTCAGTCAGCAAGTTTTTCCACCAAGTAACTCGACACCCAAAACAAGGCGAGGTGTCGTATTTTGAAGAACCAGTAGTGCACAAGTGTGCTTCAGTGAGCACGCAGACCAAGGAACATCACTAGAATCGATGCCACTATTGATCAAATCTGTATTCAGACAGATAGATGTTTAAGCTTTTAAGCCATAAAAGAATAGCAGCTGCAACAAACTGCTTTCTTCAAGCTCGAAACAGACTTCTAAATTAAAATGCTCTGAGGTCAAAGGGACAAACCTGACACTGAGCAGTTCAAAATGTCGATACCATAAATAGTGAGAAATCGTGACTAGCCACATCATTGCAGCGGTTGAAACATCAAACTTACTAACGAATAACCGGATACAGAAGAAATACAGGGCCAAATTTCTATGTTCCAAGCCAATGTATATAAACACTTGATTGAACGGTTCCACAAATGACATTAAGCATGCGTTTCAGAGTCATCGTTCCTTGTTGGCCGGTCGTCAACATCATAAATAACATTTTCCTCCCATTCCACGTCTCGGTCTGACTCGGGAGATATCGTTTGCTGACCGTAGTCAAAATCAGGTCGCTTTGATTGTTTGGAAAAGTTAGCACCACTATTCGCCTCTTCCGTTTGAGCATTTCTTTTGATGGAACCATCTTCTACTTCATAAATGTCGTTTTCTGCCCAATCCACTTCATCACGTCCGTGCCATTTCGTCTGCTCAGCGTTGCTGACGTTTTCTGGTTCCAAAGCGTAAATGTCGTTATTCACCCACTCTTCGACACTACCAACTCCATTTTCTGTCACTTCCACGTCGCCATCTTGATCGTGTTTTTTCGTCCGCTGACTATCGGGGAATTGTTCGCGCGTGTAGTTGTAATAGCCCTCCTGACCGATGGGTTTACTTTCCGTTGTAGGCCTATTCGTTGGCTGAAACCCAGTACGGTCGTCGTTCACACCTTCATAAACGTGGACATCGAGTTCGTAGGCATCGTTTGAAAACTGCTGCACCTTAGCTTGTGGGGCACCATGTCCTGCTTTCCTAGAAAATATTATGCAAAGGCATAAGACAGTTTGCGAGAGTGTTTCCACTGTTCCCCCTTGGTCTCCTAAGCTAACTCGTGGGAATGGAGATGGGTCATCAACATCTTTTCGCACCACTTCGGTAGTCGCCAATTTCTCACTCCTCTCGCCACAGGCGTGGAGAAAAAGAGCTATACCTTATCGTGATAAAACCAAAAATACCTTTAATTAATTCACAAATAGTGATGTTTTATATTTCGATTCCCGTCGATGCTATTTTTGTGTTTCATTACAATCTCACGATTTGATCGTTTGAGCTGCGTGGAGAATGATATTGCTGGGCTTCGCATGAACATACTCGTCTGTGGTTCTCATGAGCAATTTGAATTTTCCTCGTTTTCTTCCGGAATATTTGCCAGCTGAAATTTGCTTCGAATTAAACGAAAAAAGAAAGGTCTCTTTTTGGGAAATACAGTTTTGCACTTCCTAATGATTGGCTTTTTTCCTCTCTTCTACATGCTTTGCTGTGTTTTTCTTTTCTTGACCGCCCCAGCCAACCCCACTTTCCCACCCAACGCCAATGCCGATCGCCACAAAGGCTGCGCGTCTGAAAATTAGTGGGAACACGTACCTTCCCTTACACTGCTTTCGTATTTGGTGGGTGGGGGAGGCAGAGCTGCTCCCAAGTTTTAAGTGTAGAGGTGTTGCCGTACCTGTGTTTTTAGCAGGCAAATTGAAGGGAATTTTTTTGCGATAAATGTACCGTGCCTTATAGTGTGTCCGCCACAAATTTATCAATTCATCCCCAGTCGTGCCACGTGGAACATGATTTTTTCACAGCAAGTCAACAATGTGACCCAGAATGAGAAGGCTAGTTTTAAATATTCGGTCACATCTACAAGGAAATACATGTAACTTGCGATTTAAACCACATAATAAAGCTAATTTGTGCATAAGTCAAATGATTCCAGGGCTTGAGTAGAACTGATGACAAGTTACTGCTTAAAACAAAGCACAAGTTGGCTTAACCAGACTATTTGAAGCGATGAGCAAGGCTTCAAGAAATAAAAAACATCATTTCTTCACTAACCTATAAATCGCCAATTTACTTGGCCCGGTTGATCATTTAACATCTTACGTATAACGAACTATCACTTTTTCCAAGCATAGAAATAATTTCTATTCTGAGTGAAAGCACTATCAGACCAACTGTTTAATCTAAACAATTAATTAATATAGGTTTTGATTACTAGATAGCTTTATAGGTTGAAAATTTCTATCTCTTCCATTGTCCAGGCTTTTGTGCAACTTGCATGTAAGTAGAGCAGTACCTCCTTTTTACACCATAAACGAGACCGACAATAATGGCGCAGAGTACAACACTTCCACCGACGATGCCACCCACCACATGACTTACGGCGCCATCTCCTGGAAAAGTTGTTTTAGAGCTTTAATAAAGTGACTGTTGTTCATCTATTACTTCTGTTCAACTTCCGGCGATGTAGTGAAACAAATACATTGTGGAGAGAGCGCACAGTATTAACTACTTTCGTAAGGGTAGGTAAAACATTACCTGCTAAACACCTTTATTACCAATATCGCTGGCAACGGTAACTATGTTAGTGAACGGCAAACGGAGGAAGTACTAAACAGGTCCATACCTTTCGTCTGATCTGACCGAGTCTTTGGTGTACGATGTCGAGAACCATTGTTGACAGCTGTTTGTGGCGACGTTTGCAGATTGGATTCGGAAGTTAGCAAAATTGGTTTTTTAGTAATTGGCGTCTCTGTTATATTTTCCGAGGTTGTTGCTAGTGCCGTAAAGGTTCTACTGACTGACGTGTAACTTTTCGTCGTTTCCGGAGACATGGTCGTTTGTGAAGTGACGACTTCCGTGGAAAATACTAGAACATGAGCGCAAATATAAACAAGTTAAAATATCAACGACAGAGGGTAGATCGCGACAACACACTTATGATTGCTTGGTCAAATTAGTTAGAAACACAACATATAGCCAAGATTTGAATAGGAAGTAAGTTGAAAATTATCATATTTTCAAGAAGGAGTTTGTGTCGAAAATGATCCGCCGTAAATCACTCAACCGTGTCCAGTATCGTGACGATGTATTGTGGTATGATGATGCAGGCTGTGTATGTGTCCCCAAAGTTACCGATGTGGAGAATTTTGGATTTCACATTTACAAATTGTCAATGAGTACATCTGCACTTTGTTTAGCTTAGATGATGTTCAAATCACGCTGTCGTTTATTCCCTGCTTTACATTTGCATAGTTAGCAGCATGCTAATACATCTTTAAGGGTTTACCAATGTGTCAATGATGCTTATTTTCAGTCCATTTTACGTTTTCTACCTTACTTACCCAAGTATACGTCTAAATATCAAAACTCGAAAAATCGGGTTATTGGTATAGTCTCGAGAAACGTGAATGATCACTGTTTTGTCTCAGTCTATGTTTATCAGGGAAAGCACCTTTCCAGAACACTGTTCAACTTGTGCACGTACAGCGACGTGTGATCAAACGGCACTCGGGGTAAGATTACGAAGCAATGCTTATTGGTGGACCTAGTTCAGGAATCTTAATATTGACACGTACAGTAACAGTGATTTTGTAAACACGTGTAGCGAAATTAGCCACTGTTGCAAGGAATGGAACGCATCAATAGCCTTTAATGCCGTCTTTAGTAGGTTTAACGACAGGAATTTGCACCAAGGTACAAGCATTACTTTGACGCATGCTGAGGAATGAATCATATTCCCTGTTACATTACGCTCTAAGTATGGACTCTCCTGTTTCGTTAACAAACCTTCAAATCTCATCTTGAAACCGGACCCAGTTTTAGAAACATCGGAGTGAAAAGCTATCGTGACGTTCTCAGCGAGCAAAGTAATATTCGTTGGCAAGTCAGTGCCGCAGAATGTCCCAATTGCTGTCTCTGGTAACATTTGGACACCGCTGTAGATCTTCACGCTGTCATACTTGCAGTTGTCATTTTTTTCGAGGTCAAATGTCTCGAATGACAATCTAAATCTTTGATGAGTGTCACTGGCTCTCAAAACTATGACACAGTCCTTGCTGTTCGGATATTTCCCGGGATAATTAGGAGTAACCACATATCCACGCGGGTACTGAACCTCGGTTTGCGCACAAATCTCGTAAGAGGGCATTACTACAGCTGAAATGCATGGAAATAAACACATATTGCAAGCTTTACAAGAAAAAAAAGTAGATATGAGGTAATAAAAGTCAAATAAAGTCTAATTTAAACATGTTCGGGTATGAAGAAGTACATGCCGCTTAATTACCGTGTTGTAAATCTGTCGCGGTTGCTTCTATGTCATAACAGACATACATGTACAAAGTATACCTTTCACCGCAAAGAAAGTTTTCCATGTTTGATTTTCGGATGTCCGGTGTAATACAATCAATTCACAAAATAATGGCAGTCGCTTGTTGAGCTAATTCTCTATATTCTAAAACTGAACCAAGTAGTATTTTGATCGTGTTCGTTGTTACAGTAAGACCGGTACCAGATCATGTGCTATCTGACCATGAAAGAAGCCTTTAGCGATTTTCAGTGGAGCGAGGCTGGGAATCATATCTTACGTGGTGACAGGAAAACGTGGACGCACTGGCCACGTCCGGGCTGGAATTACCACCACGATTTAAATTTGTTGCTTTTTAAGCGCCATTAAAATATAACGCATTAAACGCTTAAGTATTCACGTACTGTTCTCCAAAACCCTGTTAGGAAGACTTCAAAATTTCCATCTTTAATGCAAAACTCTCAATAATTAGGATTAACGTGTTTTTTGTGAAAAACTCAAAAACTGCCTAAACGAGAACAAAACGACAATTATAAAAGTTGTAACGAAAGTTTTGGAATTTCATCTTGAACTTTTATATCACACGAAATTTGGTAATGTAACTGATCCTGTTGTTTTGCTGTGAATCTACCTTTTTTCCGAAATTCAATTTATCAGCAACCATGGTCACGTGGTGTTATTACTGGCAGATTACTACAAAGTCAATAATCACATTCTACTGATTTTCTGTTTTCAGAAAATATGTACTTTTGCTAGGTTCCATTATATATTAAATGTAACAAAACAACAGAATCGATCAATGACCTCATTCAGCATGATATGTAAACATTCAAGATAAAATCTCAAAAATGCTGCTACACTTTTCTCAACTATCTTTTCATTTTATACAAGTTTAAGTTTTACATAAAAGTCAAACAAGTCCTTTTTTATTGCCCCTCATACAAATGTGGAGCATTTAAAAAGAATTCCAAAGGGTGATTTGGAGAACAGTGTTTAAGCATAGTACTTGACAGTTTCACATGAATCCAATCAGTCGTGTGTGAGATGCGATGTTTCGAAGATGGCCAAAAATGAAATTTTTCCTGGTGTCATGGATCAACCTAAGATGGCCAACTTATGTACAACACGTTAACAACAAACAGTTTTGCTAAAGGCTTCCTAAACACAACCAGTTGTTTTTGCTCCCAAAAACGGCCATGGGTGCCTTTTCTTCTTCATTTCCGAAAAGGAGCCCTGGTACACAAAGCGTTACTACATTTTCATTGGTTGCTGCGACATCCCGAAAACATAGGTTTACCGTTCATAGGCATTATTTAATAATTTTAGCTGGCACCAAGCCAGCACCGGCCCAGTACTGGTACGGTGCCAGTGGTCCCAAACTTATTTTTGTGACCCTATGTCATTATCAGCATCACCTTTGACCGTAAAATCATGAACTCCTCGGCGCATGAAAGACGTTAGACATTTACCGGTACAACTCTAGTGTCTCTCCAGCTACCAGCCGCAAACCGGTACCAAACTCAGTGATACTGACTTGCCGGTACCGGCTCGATACAAAGCTGGTACTGGCCCAGTACCGGCAAACCGGCACAAAACTGGTACTGACTTGCCACAAGTACCGACCCGATACAAATCTGGTACCGGCCCAGTACCTGGCACTAGTAGAAAATGGTTCAAAGCGATACTGGCCTGGTACCACTAGCATGTTTACTTGGTAGGTATTTGCTGGTTCTGCGAATCTGCCGTAGAGCATACTGAATGAAAGTCGACACCAATGTGTAATAGTAGTCCAGTCATTCTAGGGCTCCACAGGGCCCAACCTAGAAAAAATTGCAACAGAAGGTTTTTTGCATAAATGGCATCTTCAAACATCCCTTGGTGTCAGAAAAAAATAAACCGAAATCGGAGTGGCGGAAGTCAGTTTTACCAGTTGGCGGAAAAAAAGGCCGACAAAACCGGCAAAACCGGTCTTTACTGTTTTCTGGCATATTACTCTTATGTAACAGCTAAAAATAAAACAATAAAGTTTGTCATTGATTACATGCTTTTCATAACAGGCATAGCAATCAAAAGATGCCAATTTTTCCGTAAAATAAAACCAATATGGCCGACAAAATGGCTGCCGAAACGGCAATTTGGTAAATGTTGCAAGATTTCTTTTTTATATTTTGCCCTGAAACAGTTTTATTCTTTTGTAAGTTAGACAATTGAAAATATCTGGACCTTACAATTGGTCACTGGTTTGCGAGAAAAAATCAAGATGGATGACAAAATAGCCGCCAAAATGGCTGCCAATTCGCAAACCCCAATTTACCGCATTTACGTTGTGCAAACTTTGTTTGTAACCTGATACGCATTTACACAAAAACATTTTACAATCTACAGTCAGGGTTAATGAGTTGGTTGTTTCTATAATTTGTTTTTAAGATTTATATACTAAATGTGGAATTTTACTCACTTTTTAGATTATATAACATAAAAGTTGGTGTGTTTTTCATAAAAGGCTTTAGTTAAATTTTTATAATAAATTTCACAAACTCAATTTTTTTTCTGTAAAATATATTCATTTGAGGTATCAAAAATAATGTCTGTTAGAAAAATATGTTATTCTGGTGGAGTTATTGGCTTATTCATTACACAAACCCTTAAAAAATTGGGCAGGAAGTGGCTTTTTTCTCTGTTGTTCCCAAGCATCGATTTCGTCTGCTGCTGGCATGTATTGAGAATTTGGCTGCTGATTTCCCCTGAATTTGATGAAAAGCAAATAGGATTGTGTAACAAAAAGTTATTATTTAAATTTCAATAGTAAGGACCCACAATTTGTTTAATATGCATGCTTTTTATGAACATAAGTAACTGATTTTAGAGGAAATTAGTGCCTGCAAACAAAACGACAGTGATCTGCAGTCACTTGTTCTTAGCCAGGCTTGGAAGATTTCATACTGAGATGAGCTTTCTGGGATGTATTGGATACGTAATGTCAGGCACTGGGCTTCACGAAGTTCTTGAGACGGTGAATGCATCAAGCAGTGTGATCCTTATGTTAAATGGAAAAAGTGAGGATAGAGCAGTGAGGGGCATATGTTGGTAGACTCAGCACTGAATGCTATCATAAAAGCCGGAACATTTAATATCCCACTTCCAAATATTGACATATCAAGTAACGCCAATCCAAAAACCAATGAAGAAAGAAATTCAGGTTCTTCAGATATTCCAGGAGTCCGAAATGTCCCCAACACAGAACACACAGATTCCATGCCAAGAGGTGGAGCAGTTCAATGCTTGTACACAAATTTTGGCTCGTCAGAATATGGAGACAGATTCTTCAGACATCTCAACTGATCACATAACTAGATGTATACTATGGGGCATGCCATGCCCAGCCAGTGTCTTCAGATTCTGAACCTTGGATTACAGTGGAATGCCCTCACGAGAGTTCACTTCTGGCTTCTGACCAACTGTACTGCCATTGGTATATTCAAACACGACTGAATCAGAGTTTTGGTCTTCAGAATTCACAGTGACAGAGAATAGTTCGTCAGAAGAATCAATGGGCAATGACATTCTTCATGATGATTTGAGAGCTGTCTGAAGCGGTATGATGATCTTCTTGCTGGCATGACGTCTTTGTGCGACGATGAGATAACGTAGCACAAGGTCCAACTACCCTTACTGCAGACGATACAGACTTGTTGGTTCTTTTGCGTTACCATGCTACTTCACAACAAATTCCAATGCTCATGAAATTTGACAAGAGGCACCAAAGCAAGAGGAGAGTCTGGGACATCAAGGAACTACAGTTGTCTCTTGGTGCCGAAACTTGCGCAGTTCTGCCATTTGCGTATGCAATAGGTGGTTGCAACACAACATTACAACTGTTCGGTATTAGCAAAGGCTCTCCCATTCAAAAAATTGCGTGATCGAGAATTCCGCAAAAACTCTAGTTAGAGTATTCACTAGACACATGCAGCTGAAGCAAGACCTATTTGAAGCTGGTAAGAGTTGCATCTGTGCTTTATGGCGGTACTGGCTCTGCAAATTTGGATGACTTGCGATACAGGCAATTTGTGGATGAGGTGTCAGACTAGTCACAGTCCAAATGCAGTCATTATCACCAACTTTCTTCAGTAGCTAAATTCCATGCTGCCGGGACATATTATCAAGAGCAAGAACGGTCTGGTTTCCGTGGCAGTGGCCTAGACTCGCTGTATTGGGGATGGATGCTGGCAGGTGGAAAATTCATTTCCACGACGACGAACCAGTCAGCAGCACCAGAGAACCTGCTGAAAGTAGTGAGATGCTCGTGTAAGACCAACTGCAGTTCCAAGATATGTACTTGCAAGAAGTTAGGATTGCCGTACTCAGTTGCAAGTGGATAATGCTGTGGTTTTAGCTGCAGCAATTCATTCTGAGTTGACAGAGATTAGTTGTGTAAATACTGGTTGATTGTGTATAGATTCACTAGCATTTACAACTGGAAGTGACACAGACAGTGTGGATAGTAGATCACTGAATTAATTGCAGAGAGTTATTTTTAATACAGCACATTTTTTAGGAGGTGAATGATCCTTCAGTCCAGGCAAACCTGGGCCCGGTCTCCAATCTCCGTACTCAGACTCGAATCATGCTCAAACTCACACTTCATACTTAACTCGAGTACAGACTCAGCTTTGGTGTATTCAATGTCATACTCGAAAAATCTGTACTCGAAATTTCGAGCACGTACTCAATTTTCGAGTATACTCGAAGCGAAGTGTATTTCATCCATATTTCGAGTACGATTTTGAGTAAAAATTCCGAGTATATGCTCTAAATTTCAAGTTTGGTATGGCAGTGTGCTTGAAATCGTACTCGAAAATAAATACGAGCCAGAGAACAAAATATCGAAAGGGAACCAAGAAACACAGCAAATATAAAAAAATAAGTCCTCTTACCGTATCTCAGCACTTCAATTTCAGTTCAGAGATAATAGTTTTCATCTTAAATCTTCTTATTCTTCACCTTATNTTCCATGCTGCCGGGACATATTATCAAGAGCAAGAGCGGTCTGGTTTCCGTGGCAGTGGCCTAGACTCGCTGTATTGGGGATGGATGCTGGCATGGCAGGTGGAAAATTTATTCCCACGACGACGGACCAGTCAGCAGCACCAGAGAACCTGCTGAAAGTAGTGAGATGCTCGTGTAAGACCAACTGCAGTTCCAAGATATGTACTTTCAAGAAGTTAGGATTGCTGTACTCAGTTGCATGTGGATAATGCTGTGGTTTTAGCTGCAGCAATTTATTCTCAGTTGACAGAGATTAGTTGTGTAAATACTGGTTGATTGTGTATAGATTCACTAGCATTTACAACTAACTGGAAGTGATACAGACAGTGTGGATAGTAGATCACTGAATTAATTGCATAGAGTTATTTTCAATACAGCACATTTTTTAGGAGGAGAATGATCCTTCAGTCCAGGCAAACCTGATGTTTTGACCCAAATAAGTTATTCGTTAAACCATCTTGAAAATGGTAGTCGTAATCATCAAGAGCCAGACAAAAATTATTGTAATGGACGTGCTGAACTAAAAACTCAGAATATGGCGTGCCTCTGGAATCTGAAGTGCTTACACGAAGCAACTATTTGGTGGCCATCGTAGAAAATGGTGGAAGTAATCATTAGAGCCAAACGCAATGAGTCTAAATGGATTAGTCGACCCAGAAAACCTATGATACAATGTTTGAAGCAAGACGACACACTAATCTGTTTGTGCGAAGTTGTGCGATTCAAAATAGTTTTGGAGGCCATCTTGGAAAATGGCTGATGGTGTCACCACGGCCATGCAAAACTTTTCCAATGGATTTGATGACCCACAAAAGATAAAATTTTTACTCTATCACATTCCACTCTCAAGTTATAATGATCATCTGCAAATCTGGCGGCCATTTTTTCCGCCATCTTGGAAATGGTGGAAGTAATCATTATTGACAAATGCAATGAGTCTCAATGATTAGTCGACCCAGAACACCTATGATGCGATGTTTGAAGCAAGACGACACACTAATCTGTTCTTGCGAAGTTGTGCGACTCAAGTAGATTTGACGGCCATCTTGGAAAATGGCGTACGGTGTCACCACAGCCATGCAAAACCATTTCCAATGGGTTTGCTGACCCACAAAACATATCACATTCCACTCTTGAGTTATAGTGAGGATCAGAAAATCTGTCGGACATTTTGTCCGCTATCTTGAAAAACCAACTTCCGCCACTCCAATTCCGGTAGACTTTTTTCCCACTAAGCGGTTTGAAAGGATACGATTTATGCAATAAAACTTGCTGTTGCAAAATTTTCCGTGTTATCCGTAGAATGACTGGACTATAGCATACAACTTACGTTTTGCTTCGTCAGACCTATTTGATGCTAACAAGGTCAGCGTATGCCCCTGACAGACATGATAACCTATCACCATGCATGTATCGTACATTCAAAGAACTCAACGTGTTAAAATTTTGCGAAAGGCCAGTTGCACCAAAATGTGCGCGTAGCTTCGTTTTTTACCACCACGCATGGCTACATTGTACTTATAGTCGGCTTAAGAGTGCACTTTAAACTATTGTTAGCTTTGTGGCAGTATTGACACGCTACTTAAATTTAAAAACTACAGCCGCTGCGGATATTAAAACTTAGAGCACATAGCACAACGTTATTCAGAACAACAAAAAAAAAATTAGCAAAATACAGTATTCTAATGGATGAAGACCATCAGGAACATCTACGAAACATGGCGAAAACAAACGGCAACATCAAATCGTGGGCCACTCAAGCCGAAATATTCGCAACTTGTACTCTTTTTCATAAAGACATCTACGTCAACACCACTATTGGAAACAACATACGTTGGATTAAATACACCTCAGAGAATATCAACAGCAAACCAATATTACTTCTACACCGCAACAACCATTTCAACCTGTTGGACAGCAAACACACTCCAGATAACTATCTCATTCAAACAATAGAAGATACCTGCTCAACAACTCCTCCAAAAGAAAAACCTATCACAGCAGGTGTTCAAGATAAAGTTGACCTCAAAAAAGACAACTGGATTAAAGTAAATGGAAAATCAAACGGCAAAAACAAATCTACAACAAAATATACGTCATTTACATCAGAGGAAGTAATCCTTACCACCAACAGATTCGAGCCTCTTCAGGAATCCCATAGTGAAGACAACATTGCAGAATTCAACGCAACCAAGAACGGCCACACTAATTCGAAAAAAGTACGGCGTCACAAGAACAAAGGAAAGAACAAATACTCTAAGACATCTACAACGACTTCGTCTCGACCTATTCCTACCACCGTCATCTGCGGTCCTGCAGACAATACCAACGACACCATAAAAAAAGTCAAACGTAACAGAAGGTTCCGTAGACAAATCACTAGGAAAACTATAACCTGTGAAACAAACAACGTAGTTAATTTATCTAACCATAACTTAACTGAAAGTGAGGTTAGCCTGCTTTCTAAAGGACTAAACTTCTGTCCTACTAAAACCAATATTGACAAAGATGAATTACTAATTGATATTTACACTTTCGCTAGACGTCTTAGATTGGCAGCATATTTTGCCAATTCTTCCAAAGATGAAAACCAGAACTCCCCTTCAGAAATTAATCCTTTCAAGAAAAAAANATGAATCAGCGCGGCTTTGCGTGATTTTGCATTTCACATCATAAAGAGTTCCATAGCAACTCGAGTATGAGTGTCAGATTTGAGTACGTTTGGAGTCTACTCGAAATCCGACATTAGATACGCTTTTTTGAGTACGACTCCAGTGAGCACGATTTTGAGTATGAAATCTCGAGTATGAGTATGAGTCTGAGTACGGAGATTGGAGACCGGGCCCTGATGTTTTGACCCAAATAAGTTATTCGTTAAACCATCTTGAAAATGGTAGTCGTAATCATCAAGAGCCAGACAAAAATTATTGTAATGGACGTGCTGAACTAAAAACTCAGAATATGGCGTGCCTCTGGAATCTGAAGTCCTTACACGAAGCAACTATTTGGTGGCCATCGTAGAAAATGGTGGAAGTAATCATTAGAGCCAAACGCAATGAGTCTAAATGGATTAGTCGACCCAGAAAACCTACGATACAATGTTTGAAGCAAGACGACACACTAATCTGTTTGTGCGAAGTTGCGCGATTCAAAATAGTTTTGGAGGCCATCTTGGAAAATGGCTGATGGTGTCACCACGGCCATGCAAAACTTTTCCAATGGATTTGTTGACCCACAAAAGATAGGTAAACATTTAAAGATTTTTACTCTATCACATTCCACTCTCAAGTTATAATGATCATCTGCAAATCTGGCGGCGATTTTTTCCGCCATCTTGGAAATGGTGGAAGTAATCATTATTGCCAAATGCAATGAGTCTCAATGGATTAGTCGACCCAGAACACCTATGATGCGATGCTTGAAGCAAGACGACACACTAATCTGTTCTTGCGAAGTTGTGCGACTCAAGTAGATTTGACGGCCATCTTGGAAAAT
This sequence comes from Phoronis australis, assembly GCA_002633005.1. Classification (NCBI taxonomy): domain Eukaryota; kingdom Metazoa; phylum Phoronida; family Phoronidae; genus Phoronis; species Phoronis australis. The sequence continues at coordinate 627,967 of NMRA01000123.1, read as the reverse complement.
GGCGTACGGTGTCACCACAGCCATGCAAAACCATTTCCAATGGGTTTGCTGACCCACAAAACATAGGTGAACCTTTTTGAATTTTTACTCTATCACATTCCACTCTTGAGTTATAGTGAGGATCAGAAAATCTGGCGGACATTTTGTCTTGAAAAACCAACTTCCGCCACTCCAATTCCGGTATACTTTTTTCCCACTAAGCGGTGTGAAAGGATACGATTTATGCAATAAAACTTGCTGTTGCAAAATTTTCCGGGTTATCCGTAGAATGACTGGACTATAGCATACAACTTACGTTTTGCTTCGTCAGACCTATTTGATGCTAACAAGGTCAGCGTATGCCCCTGACAGACATGATAACCTATCACCATGCATGTATCGTACATTCAAAGAACTCAACGTGTTAAAATTTTGCAAAAGGCCAGTTGCACCAAAATGCGCGCGTAGCTTCGTTTTTCACCACCACGCATGGCTACATTGTACTTATAGTCGGCTTAAGAGTGCACTTTATACTATTGTTAGCTTTGTGGCAGTATTGAAAGGCTACATAAATTTAAAAACTACAGCCGCTGCGGATGTTAAAACTTAGGGCACATAGCACAACGTTATTCAGAACAACACTCATGCCCATCGTCGTTAGGCCTAAATCGGTTTCAGACATAAATTCAAGGAACGATTTAAAACCACGAACTAAAGCTGGCCTTGAGTGAAGAGCAGGTGATACATGTACGTAATACAAAATACCTACCCGTGTAAGTGACCCTGAAGCCGTCCTTGGTATTCTTATAGTTACTTTTAAATTTTATTTCGACCTTGTTTGACGACGAGGTCACCTTTATTGGATAGTCGGTAGATCTGCATGTTTTGGGCAATAGAGAAAGTGGGTGTAGAAACCCGATATCGTTTATCACTACCCAGTCAGAGCAGCCGGACCGACGCGACCATTCCAAGTTGATGTATTCGAAAGTCAAATGCAATAACTCGTTTTCTCGTGCAGCTACATTTACGAAGCAATCTTTATTGTTCTCGTAGTTCGAAGGATAGTTTTCACTCACTATGTACCCTTCCGACGTCGTGACTGTGTCCGTGTGTTTACACATCTCGTACACCCATTTGTCTGTTACTGCAAAATACAACATTGGACGAAACATAAAATCTCTGCTGATGTAGGTAGACTTTTTTGTTTGATTCAGGAGTGTTGAGAGACATTCTACAAATTATGATTTTATGGCAATAAGGGTTGCTGTTGAATACACGAATTTTTCAAGGTTCTAGAAAGGACGAGTACATTGTTTAGAAAAATTCTGGATATTCATCATTCAAGGTGCAGTATCAGTCAACAAACAAATCTAGTACAAATTGTGAAACTGCACTGCATCGCTCCTCACCAACGCTACTATTGCTCTTCAAATATTAGGCCTTACTGTTAATTTGATAAAAGGTGAAAGAAATTTTCTTAGTTAACGCTCTTGCATGTTTACATCAATGCAACCAAAATTCCACATTCACACGCATTGGCGAATCTGTATGTGTAGTAAAACTGAGATAGCACCTCCCAAGGTGAATGATCGTGGCCACTTTCGTGCCACCTTCATGGGCGGCGCAGCACTGAAAAAATGGGGGATGGGCCCCCTCAGCCCCCTGTGATGCACCGTGCGGCGTAACACTGGAAAAAGTGGGGAGGGGGGCTGTAGCCCCCAGACTCCTATGGTGCGCCACCCATGTGCCTTCCCCCCGTCAATGCCACTTCTGTTGCGCTGGGTCCCTGTAGCGGGAGGTCATGATGGTTTCAACAATTACGTCTGGCGGAAAACACCCTCTCCCTTTTCCCGTGTGGTATAATGCAAACGAGTATACATGTACTATTGCACAGTCGCCTGTGACACACAGGGTGTACCTGCCTTAACCCTTTTTTCTGTTGTGTTAAGTATTTTGAGATTACAAGAACTATTAGAACGTGTCTCAGAAAACTTTTCTTGTGAGTATGAATACTTTTAGCGGCGTCACCGAATGTTCATCGTTATTCGTTGCAAATCCGTTTCTGTAAATAATTGTACACAATTCAAAACTACAAGCTTACCTTGAAATCGAACCTTGAATCCCTGAGCACTTTTAGTTGTGTCTGAGTAGAATAACAATGTCACTGTGCTCGAAACTGAAGTGTAGTTGACGGTAAAATCGCCACAAAACCTCTCGGATATTTCTTTGTTGTTCTCCTTGATCACTAAGTAATCGTAACATGAACCTCTCATTGAAGATCTTTCTAGCAAACTTTGTTCACCGTTTATAGTACTGATCATAATTCGTTTATTTCTTCCGTCCAGTATCATCGTGCACGTGCGACTGTTTCCATAGGGTCGCGGATAATTTGGACTAGTTATATTCCCTGCTAGCACGTCGTCAACGTTTATTTTGCGCTGTCCACAGATATTGTAGTCCCAACAGACTGAAACGACATGGTATCTGTATGTATTAATAACGAATACACAATTTCCTGCATAACATAAACTAAAATTATTATATCCAATCAGAAATCGCACACCATTTGTCACCATCGCAACAGTCAAAACACTTTGAAGTTTGTTTTGTGAAGAACTGATAGTTCGCCTGGAGACCATGCAAAGCCTGTAAATGTCCCGCTGGGTGTAGGACCCTAAAATGTCCAAATTTGGCTGTCTTTGGAACATCATATCTCAGAAATTGCTTACTGATTAAATGTTGGTCTTTTGCACGAGGGGCTATCAAAATAAGAAGGCTAAGAATTTTATAAAAAGTCGACAGTTGCATAAAATGTTTGGCCATGTAATTGAAACATTTCTGAAAATTTAAACTGGGAAAAAATACTCTGATGTTGATAAAACCAGGATACCTCGAACAGCGGTACTTAAAATAATGCCAATCACTTTTAGCAAGGAGTAACAAAATTTCGGACAATTTAACTCTTAGGAACGGTTACTTAGAAATTGCCCCCCCACAGTAACCACATTTATGCCAAACAAATTAAGATTTGTAAAGTTTTTGTTCAATCACAAAGAGTTTTTTGCCTCAAAAGTTAATTATTTACCGTCAACATTAGTTTTGGAAATATTTGACTCCTGAGCACATGTAGCGAAATATTAAATTCTGCAAATAATCGCAATTTCTTTTTAACATGTCACAATAGTTATATTTTGAGTTGGATGTGCAAACGTTATGTCACTTTTCATAGAAACTTCAACATATATAATCACCTACCATAGCAACACTAACAATCGTGCACAACAGAACGTAACTAGAAAGATTATTGTCACGGCATGACAATGGATTCTGTGCGTGCGTATTAAAGGAATTGTTATGGGAAGTTACTGACAGCAACCCGTTTACCAATATGAAAAGGAATTCTTTAAAATTGTAGGAGAAATTACATGTTAATATTTTGATGACCTTTCCACTAATTGACCTCTTTCAGCGCATTATGAGCCCCGATGAGGGAATAATTGTAAACTCGATTAAAAGTGTGGTTAATGCTAAGAGTCACAAATGTTTTACTTTATGCACTTTAGAATACAACATGAATGAATTGGTCAAACTTTCAGAAGAAAAATGCACTTAATGACCCCATGTTTGCACTAAATAACCTGAAACTTTAGATTCCGAATTCAACTGTGCCAATCAGACCTGTGAATTTAAAGTGTCTAGCTCAAAATCTTAGTTTGCACCCAATGACCGTTGACCTGTTTAACCTTATTGGATGACCCGATTACTTAGAAAAGTAATTTTTTAAATTGTCTTATTCACTTATACCTGTGTACCGAATTTGAAAAATAGCCTTTAAAATAAAGGAGTAGCATTTTGAAAATTATATGACCTTTGCGCCAAATGACCTCTTCCGGTGCAATATGGAATATGATTATATAACGAATCAAAATTGATGTACTGTCAAAAATGATATGCGGAATTTAAGGAACGTAGCTGCACCCAATTTGGAGTTATTAAGCCTCAAATTTGGTCGGAAGAAGAATAAGAATAAGAATAAGAATAAGAACTAGAACGTAATTGCGTATGCGCACTTACAACTCAGCGTGTGGTGTATGCACGTGCATATTGAAGTATAGGCGCATTACACTGCATAGGAGTTTCATCCTTTGTGTGAAAGAGAGCGATGTCCCTGGTAACTATGAAAGAGCAAGAGTGAAAAGAAAGAATATTAACGGAAAACTGCACCTAATAACCCCAGAGTTTCACCTAATGACCCCAGGGTTTGTAACTGAATTTTCTTTACGAATGAAAATTATATAGGTGATTGTGTAAGGTCTAGCTCAAAAATCACTGATGCACTTAATGACCTTTGACCCGGAAACTCGGTTCCCTTGATCCAATTTAAATTCCAAGTTAATTTCGAATGGACTTCTCAAGTGCCTGCTTGTTATCAAAATTGGGAGAATCTATCTAAAAGCCTGTCGAAGAAGCAATTTGACAGAATGCACTCCTGACCCGTTTCGGGTCAATCCGGTGCATTTTGAGTCAAATCCATGTAATCAATAGAATTTGATCGGCAATTACATGTAGTTGAACCACCATGAATTTGAACGCTCTAACTAATGCATCATTCAGGTACAAGCTGATTGAAAAGTCTTAAATTCAACAGAAAACTGCACTTAATGACCCCAAAGTTGCACCTAGTGACCCCAAAGTTTATGACTGAACTTCCTTTATGAATTTTAATCATACTAATCATGATGAAAGGTCTAGCTCAAAAATCACTTTTGCACTTAATGATCTCTGACCCGGAAACTCAGTTCCCTTCATCCGATTGGAATTCGGAGTAAATTTCCGATGAAGATCTTTAGTGTCTACTTGTTACCAAAGTTCGAAGAGTCTATTTAAAAACCTGTAGAAGAAGCATTTTGTAAAAATGCACTCCTTGACCCGTTATGGGTCAACACCGTGCAATTTGGTTCAAAACACTATAATTAGAAAAAACCCAATGATGAACCTATAAATCACAGTGAATATGAATGTTGTTAGCGAATCGAAGTAAAAGTACTAACAATCTGAAAAGGAAGGAAGAAGAATAAGAATAATAACTAGAACGCAATTGCGTATGCGCACTTACAACTCTGTGCGTGGTGAATGCATGTGCATAGTGAAGTATAGGGGCACTACATTGCATAAATGTTGCATCCTTTGTGAGAAAGAGAGAGATGTCCCTGGTAACTATGAAAGAGCAAGAGTGAAGAGTAAGAATATCAACGGAAACTGCATCTAATGACCCCACAGGTGCACCTAATGACCCCAAAGTTTGATTCACTTTTGCACTTAATGACCTTTGACCCGGAAACTCAGTTCCCTTCATCCGATTGGAAAATCCAAGTGAATTTCGGACGCAGATCTTTAGTGTCTACTTGTCAACAAAATTGGAAGAGTCTATCTTAAAACCTGTAGTAGAAGCATTTTGTAAAAACGCATTCCTTGACCCGTTTCGGGTCAATCCGGTGTATTTTGAGTCACATCCATATAATCAATAGAATTTGATCGGCAATCGGTTTAACCACCATGAATATAAATGCATCATTTAAGAACAAGCTGATTGAATATGTCTTAAATTTAACAGAAAACTAAAATTAACCCAAAGTTTGTAACTGAACTTCCTTTATGGATGGTAACCATATGCATGATTATGAAAGGTCTAGCTCAAAAATCACTTTTGCACTTAATGACCTTTGACCCGGAAACTGGGTTCCTTTGATCCGATTGGAAATCCCAGTAAATTTCGGATGCAGATCTCTATTGCCTACTTGTTAATAAAATTCGAAGAGTCTATCTAAAAAACTGTAGAAGAAGAAGCATTTTGACAAAATGCACTCCTTGACCCGTTTCAGGTCATCCTAGTGCATTTTGGGTCAAAAATGTAATCAATATAAATCTCTTAACTATCGTATCAATTACAGTGAATATTATTGTTCTAAATGAATGAATGTAGTTGAAATAACAATATGAAAAGGAAGGAAGAAGAACAATAAGAATAAGAATAAGAAGATAAAATACGTAGAACAGTAAACGCGCAGAGTAACTAGAATGCAATTGCGTATGCGCACTTACAACTCTGCGCGTGGTGTATGCACGTGCATAGTGAAATATAGGAACATTACATTGCATAAAAATTGCATCTTTTGTGAAAAAGAGGGAGATGTCCCTGGTAACTATGAAAGCCCGCAAGAGTGAAGAGTAAGAATATCAATGGAAACTGCACCTAATGACCCCACAGGTGCACCTAATGACCCCAAAGTTGGTGACTTTAAAATTTCCTTTACGTATGAACACTACGTAATTATGTAAGGTCTAGCTCAAAATTCACTCTTTCTTTTAATGACCTTTGACCCGGAAATTTGGTTCCCTTGATACCATTTAAATTCCAAGTAAATTTCGGATGCAGATCACTGGTGCCTGTTTGTTTTCAAAATTTGGAGAGTCTATCTAAAAATATGTAGAAGAAGAAGGAACTTGACGGAATGCACTCCTTGACCCGTCTCGGGTCACTGCGGTGCATTTTGAGTCAAATCCAAGAGACCAATAGAATTTGATTGGCAATTGGTTGAGCCACCATGAATATGAATGCTCTCCCTATTGCATCAATTTAAGTACAAGCTGATTGAATATGTCTTAAATTTAACAGAAAATTGCACTTAATGACCCCTGAGTTGCACCTAGAAACCTCAAAGTTTGTGACTAAACTTCCTTTATGAATGGTAATCATATATTTGATTATCAAAGTTCTAGTTCCTAAATCACTTTTGCACTTAATGACCTTTGACCCGGAAACTCAGTTCCCTTCATCGGATTGGAAATCCAGGTAAATTTTGGATGCACTTCGTTATCGCCTACTTACTTACAAAATTCAAAGAGTCTATCTAAAAACCTCTAGAAGAATAAGCATTTTAAAGGAATGCACTCCTTGACCTATTTCGGGTCATTCCGGTGAATTTTGAATGAAAATATTATAATCAATAAAAGTAATTTCATTATCGTATCAACCACAATGAATATGATTGTTGTTAAGGAATCGATGCAAGAGTAATAATCTGAAAAGGAAGGAAGAATAAGAATAAGAAGAACAAGAGTGAAAAGTAGGAATATCAACAGAAAATTGCATCAAATGACCCACAAGTTGTGAGTGGATTTCCTTTACGAATGAAAAGTATATACCCGATTATGTAAGCTCTAGCTCAAAGATGTTTTTGCACTAATGACCTTTGCCCGGAAACTCGGTTCCCTTTATGCAATTTTAACTCCACATAAATTTCGGGTGCACTTCTCTAGTATCTGCTTCTTATCAAAATTCGGAGAGTCTATCTAAAAATGTAGAAGTGGAAGCCATTTGACGGAATGCACTCTTTGACCCGTTTCGCGTCATTCCGGTGCATTTTGAGTCAAATCCAATTGATCAATAGAATTGCATTGCCAAGTGCTTGAACCACGATGAACATGAACCCTCTCGATAATGGATAATATAAGAACGAGCAGATTGAAAAAGTCTGAAATTTAAGAGAAAACTGCACTTAATGACCTCAAAGTTGCACCTAATGACCCCAAAGTTTGTGACTGAACTTTTTTGTGACTGAATATGAAAGGACTAGCTCAAAAATCACTTTTGCACTTAATGACCTTTTACCCGGAAACTCAGTTCCTTGATCCGATTGGAAATCCGTGTAAGTTTCTGATGCACTTCCTTAGTCCCTACTTGTTAACAAAGTTCAAAGTGTCTATATAAAAACCTGTAGAAGAAGAAGCATTTTGACGGAATGCACTCCTTGACCTGTTTCAGGTCATTCCGGTGCATTTTGGGTCAAAATCAATAAAAATCCCTTAACTATCGTATCAATCACAGTGAATATGATTGTTGTAAGAGATTCAATGTAAGAGTAATAACAATCTGAAAAGGAAGGAAGAAGAATAAGAATAAGAATAAGAAGATAAAACACGTAGAACAGTAAAACTCTGCGCTTGCACGCGCAGTGTAATAATAATAATAATAAGATAAAATACGTAGAGTAGAACAGTAAAACTGCGCTTGCTCGTGCAAAGTAATAACAAGAATAAGAAGATAAAATACGTAGAACCGTAAAACTCTGCGCTTGAACGCGCAGAGTAATAATAAGAAGATAAAATACGTAGAACAGTAAAACTCTGCGCTTGCACGCGCAGTGTAATAATAATAATAATAATAATAATAATAATAATAATAATAATAATAATAAGATAAAATACGTGGAACAGTAAAACTCTACTCTTGAACGCGCAGAGTAATAAGAAGATAACATACGTAGAACAGTAAAACTCTGCGCTTGCACGCGCAGAGTAATAACAAAAAGATAAAATACGTAGAACAGCAAAACTCTGCGCTTGAACGCGCAGAGTAATAAGAATAAAATTGAAGAAAACCCAGGAGCAACAGTACTCTGCGCTTACACGCGCAGGGTAATGATAGCAATTGTGCTCAATTCGTGAGAAACAAGTATTTATGACGTGTTAGTAAAGGTTGCTGGGTAATCTGCAAACCACAACAACCGCGAGGTTACATGGACTGTTTTTAAACATCGAGTTTTTGTAAAACATTTCATAATGGCTACTTTGCAATAGTCTGGACACTTTCAATTTCAATGGCTATCCCTTTACATTTGGTTTTATGACCGTTGATAATTGTCTTTAAGCAACGATTGTTAGGAATTGTGCAACATGTAATGACAGTAATATTCTGAATCGTCCTGTCTTAAGAAACGAACTTGAATCATATTTATCTGTGTACCGAAAATATAATAGAAAAACATCGGATGCTTTTGGATGGTGTCTGAACTGACCAAAAAGACTGAAGTTAACCAACATGCATTCGGAGTATAGCAGATGGTTTGGAGCGCAAAAATAACCAAGATTCTTCTTCTCTCTTTGCTTATGGCCAGGACAAAAACCGCTCGTCGAGAATCAAAATGTCGGGCGAATTCTTATGGTCTTGAACACAGTTAGAAGTTTACGTGCGGTGCAAGAACAGATACGAAGCCAAAATCAATAGTGTTGGTTTTCAATTCTTTAGTGACCATGCTCTGACCAACCAAACGTGGAAAATTAGCATAGTGTATCTAGGTTGCTTGTTCTTTTCANGTCTACTTGTCAACAAAATTGGAAGAGTCTATCTTAAAACCTGTAGTAGAAGCATTTTGTAAAAACGCATTCCTTGACCTGTTTCGGGTCAATCCGGTGCATTTTGAGTCACATCCATATAATCAATAGAATTTGATCGGCAATCGGTTTAACCACCATGAATATAAATGCTCTCCCTAATGCATCATTTAAGAAAATGCTGATTGAATATGTCTTAAATTTAACAGAAAACTAAAATTAACCCAAAGTTTGTAACTGAACTTCCTTTATGGATGGTAACCATATGCATGATTATGAAAGGTCTAGCTCACAAAACACTTTTGCACTTAATGACCTTTGACCCGGAAACTCAGTTCCTTGATCCGATTGGAAATCCGTGTAAGTTTCTGATGCACTTCCTTAGTCCCTACTTGTTAACAAAGTTCAAAGTGTCTATATAAAAACCTGTAGAAGAAGAAGCATTTTGACGGAATGCACTTCTTGACCTGTTTCAGGTCATTCCGGTGCATTTTGGGTCAAAATCAATAAAAATCCCTTAACTATCGTATCAATCACAGTGAATATGATTGTTGTAAGATATTCAATGTAAGAGTAATAACAATCTGAAAAGGAAGGAAGAAGAATAAGAATAAGAATAAGAAGATAAAACACGTAGAACAGTAAAACTCTGCGCTTGCACGCGCAGTGTAATAATAATAATAATAATAATAATAATAATAATAATAATAATAAGATAAAATACATACAGTAGAACAGTAAAACTGCGCTTGCTCGTGCAAAGTAATAACAAGAATAAGAAGATAAAATACGTAGAACAGTAAAACTCTGCGCTTGCACGCGCAGAGTAATAACAAAAAGATAAAATACGTAGAACAGCAAAACTGCGCTTGAACGCGCAGAGTAATAAGAATAAAATTGAAGAAAACCCAGGAGCAACAGTACTCTGCGCTTACACGAGCAGGGTAATGATAGCAATTGTGCTCAATTCGTGAGAAACAAGTATTTATGACGTGTTAGTAAAGGTTGCTGGGTAATCTGCAAACCACAACAACCGCGAGGTTACATGGACTGTTTTTAAACATCGAGTTTTTGTAAAACATTTCATAATGGCTACTTTGCAATAGTCTGGACACTTTCAATTTCAATGGCTATCCCTTTACATTTGGTTTTATGACCGTTGATAATTGTCTTTAAGCAACATTTGTTAGGAACTGTGCAACATGTAATGACAGTAATGTTCTGAATCGTCCTGTCTTAAGAAACAAACTTGAATCTTATTTATCTGTGTACCGAAAATATAATAGAAAAACATCGGATGCTTTTGGATGTTGTCTGAACTGACCAAAAAGACTGAAGTTAACCAACATGCATTCGGAGTATAGCAGATGGTTTGGAGCGCAAAAATAACCAAGATTCTTCTTCTCTCTTTGCTTATGGCCAGGACAAAAACCGCTCGTCGAGAATCAAAATGTCGGGCGAATTCTTATGGTCTTGAACACAGTTAGAAGTTTACGTGCGGTGCAAGAACAGACACGAAGCCAAAATCAATAGTGTTGGTTTTCAATTCTTTAGTGACCATGCTCAGACCAACCAAACGTGGAAAATTAGCATAATGTATCTAGGTTGCTTGTTCTTTGTCATGCTCAACGTATGGGTTCTGACAAACTGTCAGAAAGCACCGTAGACCAGAGACATCTGTGCAAGGATTGCTTTAGTGGAGACTTTGTAGCTCGAATCTTGTGACCGTACAAACTTGGACTAGAAACTGACCGACTTGCACCACAAGGTTCCATAACAGCGTACAAGAGACCGTCCACTTACGATCATACTAAAAATATAACAGAGCGTGTCTAATACTATTTGGAATTCAGAATTTAGAATTTAGAGATAATTTGTCGGGTACGTCCATTGCCCGATTGGACTCAGCTCCGTAAAGGACAATGCCACCCGATTTAATAAATCTTCTTAACCATCTTAATCGGTCTCTGAACACATCGGCTCGTACACGGTCGACCTTACTTGCCGAGAGGTGTCGCGTTAACCTGTGAGGAAGGTGATAAACTCCGCAGCGACGTCAGTGGTTCATCTGCAGAGTGAGTGCTGCCATGGTGTGGTGTGTCATTCCCGCTTGTGCGAACTATGAAGCTGCGAGGAAAGTGGGCACATCGTTTTGGTGCAGTTAGCGGACTGACACCATGACAACTCATTGAGACGGTTTTCGGAACTATCCATATGGCTCCATTGTCTGTGCACGTTCACGGCGCCTCTCTAATATTTCTTGATCAGTGCATTCTGGTTCGAACTGATATCGTGAGAAACCTAACGATCTACATGGGAAGTCTTCGTCAGATGAGTACTCCTCCAAGTCGGAATTGCGAGTTGCCATGTTGACGTTTATTACAGAGCGTTCCGTTTCAAAATGAAATATTCTCACCCTAAACAATACTTTTATAAAACTGTAACAAATTCTGTCTCATTATATGCAATTTGTAATGCCTTTGGAGTGTTCGTGAGTGCAAATGATTTGAGAAGCCAGCAATGAATAAATCACTGCGTTACCGGCTTGGTGCAATAATGAAAACTAATTGACCGGACACCGAGGCCGTGTGAGCCCATTCAGTGCTGGGTGACAGAAAATGTTGTGAAACAATAACTCGATTTTCTGTCCCACTGCTAGGTATTAGGAGAATCTTTATTTACATTTACATTATTCAAATAATGATTGTCAATGTACAACTTCTGCCCTGACCGGTTCTGTGGCCAAAGGAGAACCTGAATTCGCGGCCCCTGACGAGTAAGTAGATTTGCGGTTTCTTGGGCTAATTCACCAACATAATCACGTGCACATTACTTCTTTGGCTCAGTAGTACAGTATTTTCTTGACTGGAAGTTTAGTTTCCAACCTTGGCTGGTTTATGTTCGTGATGTCTTCAATCCGGCCGCGACGGGACTGATCGGGTTCCGAGCCAGTGGCCGGGATAACAAGCGTTTTGAGTGTTTAGAACTCAAAAAATCACACGTCTAAACAAAACAGATCTAGGTTTTCCTGTCTATATCTCACGGAAAAATACTTCGAATTTATCTCCGAACAGACTCCAAACTCCTGCTACGGACCTTGGTAAATTGGCCTGCCGAACTTTGTAGGCTACGGTGTGTCCAAATACCAATAAATCTGTAACAGCGAAATAAAACGACACGGTTTTATAAGAACTCGGTGTATTTTTAAGGGTTTTACATCGAAGTTTGATGATTTATTGGCGTTTAAAGATGAATTCAAGCAATAAGCTGACACCAGTAACCCGTGTTGTGAACTGCTGAACAGACTGCGTGTGAAACCAATGACGTCATTGGACAATTTCAACACATCCGTCTGCCGTCAGGTGTCAGGTAACGCAACCGAAAGTGCCGTTATCGAGTAGCACTACTCGAGTTAAATTGATACAAAATAGGTTGTTTTTGGGTGGCATTCTTCTTTAAATCTCTCGCTGTCTATAATGCTCACAAATGACACGATATTTCGAAAACCTGTTACTGGTTTTGCTCAGCGGTTGTTTTACTCCGTCGGTTTTATTTCCACTTGAGAATGAAACAAGTACATGTATGTTTCGAAATATCGTGTGTCTTTTAATCATGTCTCTTGATCAGTTACTTTACCAATGTTCTGTTGAATGTCGAACTTTATTCTAAGCGTACTCACGGAATAAACAACCTCAAGGATCGTGTCCTTAACAAGTTTTTCATGACGGAAAACGCGCTACCCAAGTACATCAAGGAATAATTTGCATGGACATTCAGTCTGTCTTCAGTTTTAAAAAGTGGATTTTGGAAGTGTCGCATCCTCAGCAGCATTTTATTGGTTCTCCATGCACCACAAGTGCAAAATCTTTTTGTAGAGGTAACACATTAAAAATTAATACTTTTGGAGGCGGCCACTTGCGGGAAACCTGCCTGCTGTAAGATGACGACCTTCTGCGCGATACTCCTGGATTACCGGTCCTACGAGGAGTTAGTTCACAGATAGCGTACTTCTCACCCCGGCGACAATATAAGTGCAAAAGTTGAAACTTCAGACTTGGATAAACTAAATTAGAATAAACTATTTGAATAATCAGTTTTCATAACGCAGGGTAAGTCAAAAATGTGATTTTGAATAAATGAAAACTTACATGTCGTGCTCTATTTCATTTTACTCATGTTGGAGTGAATTCGCAGCAAAAAAGGTGTACACTGAAAGACTTCCAGAATAAATACAATCCAAGCAATTTAAATAGCTTCGTACTGCTGTGACAACTATGAACTAAAATAAAAAGTCATGAAAAGAAATATCGTTTTGCTAAGTGTTTTATACTTCCTTTCTTTTCGAAAGAAATAAAATACACGGCTGAATAGCGGTACAAAAGTTCGTTCCAGTTGTCATATATCATGTAGTAGTATTGACGCATTAACTTTCATTTCCTTAAATATGAAGTTTACTGACATTGATTAGCGGGATCCATTGATGTATGGAAGCAAAAGGGCAGTATCGAATTACATATATTTTGCTATGTTTGCAAATGTTGGCTTAACTCTTTTTCTAGTTAACAGGTTTTGTCAAAAACCAAGTTCAAACGCTCACTCTTTGGCCACAGCGTCTTAGTATAATTTTCCAATTTTGTAATTGGCTGCACCCCGGAGGTTGCCCACTGTTGTCCTTATCAGGACTAAACATGAGTGTTGTGGTAATTACGTTCGCTAAAAATCAACGATGGAGGAGTGGGTGCCTTCCTCGTTTGCTCGGTTAACCCAAAGTTGGACCGGAGGTTGTAAATGTTTTTTCTCTAAAAATGTAGTTCACTTATTATTCGATAGTCAGTTCTTGGTTCAAGTGGGTACGCAACTCCGAAAACCCACTAAAGTGACGAACCCATCAGGCACTCCTATATGGAAGAGGTACATTGTATACGGAGCGTGTCGTTCAGAGGTGATCTTTTCACGACCAATTTCCCTACACAAAGTGCCTTTTCTGGCAAAGCTCTCAACAAAATGGTCCTTTTCACAAAAAAAAAAAAACACGCATGCGAAAGGGTCCACTTTACAGTTACGTTGAATGGTCTTTAATATTTCCCGTATTGTTGAAACTAACCTATAACCCTGTTATAATTTTAACACATCGGCGCTATAAGTATGGAAAATACCAGACACGGGTTTGAAAAATTCTATCAAACTTTTAATACAGAAAATTTGGTGAATGCTGGTGAAAGGACCTTTCCCTTATAAACGCAGCTTTCAAAAAACGACAGTTTGCCAAAAATGCACTCACCATGAGAACGGAACATTGTTATGAAAGACACGATTACATTCAGTTTGTCTCTGTTCCCAAGTTTCCGAAAATATGTACTTTCATGAATTGACAGTTGCTAGTTACTTCAGATAATTTATATCAAAAAGTGGTGGATTAAAGACGGATACAATTTTGATCTACAAACTTCTTCATAAAACGTTTCAAGTCAATGAATAAGCGAACAATACAGCTGTTTTTGGAGACATTCCCACGAAGCGATAGCGGCTACGGAACTTGTCGCAAAAATAAAAATGTGATGTACACTGTATATACTACGAAAACCTAAACGAAGTAATCACGGCATTTCATTGCGAGCGACAGTGGCCGTGTACACTAAAGCCACCACGGGTACAAACCACTGGGACGGTACTGTGAACCTGGACAGGGTCTTCGCTCATGTACAGTACTTGTATAAGAGATCCAAATAAATCTAACTCACCAGTTAATGTAATTACTGACAGCAGGGTGGCCAACTGTTTTACGCAAGGCCACACACTCATGTTGAGATCGTTGAATACACCCGTCTCTTATGTCTCGATACGAGGCTCTGAGCTATAACGCTAGCCAGTTCAGAAGTCCTCGATATATGAGGAAGAATGTTGACCTTGTTGTTATCTTTCAGGTGGGTTCACTTCGCCTTCAAAACCAGATACAATGCGTTCAAAGGGCTCTGTGGACAGTTTCAAGTGCAGTGATTCGCACAACATAGCATAGCCCACTCATAAGTGTCGTTCCCGCACAACAAACGTAAGCATAAGAATAATTACCTCTCTGAAATGAATGAAAAACATTATCTTATAGAAGGCGTGAACACGAACTCCCGAAATACGTGAAGGGAGTGACTGCAGTCAAACTTGTTGATGTTTTGGAGAAGGGGTTCAAAGCAAGAGAAAGAAGTAGCAACGACAATTCTTCCCGTTACTTCATTTAAGTCAGTTGCACAATCTAAATCACCACACACAAGAGAATATCATTAACTATGACAGAACAATACAACATAAACAAACAACACTTTTTCAAAGAAATGAAAGCCCAATTAAAGGACTTTTATCGCTTTAAGGCTGAAAAAAATTGATCATAACTACAAAGCAAAAGAATCCGTTGTGCTTTTGTGATTAATAATTTTCACCTCTTTAACATGCCAGACAATCGCTGAATTCAAGGCAATGTGTCTTCAACCATTTAAATAATTTATGTTGTTTTAAAATAACATCAAAACGCGTGTTATTTGGGTCAGTTGAAAACGATCGGCTACTGCGGAGCTATAGCCCCCCCACTTTTTTCAGCGCTACGCCCCCCATGGTCTATGGGCGTTGCACCACAGGGGGGCTAGGGGGGGGGGGAGCTATAGCCCCTTACTTTTTTCAGTGCTGCGCCGCCCATGAACCACGGCGGACAACGGGATCATGGAGAACTCCTCCGATCGCGGCGGGAAGTCATTTCGATTTTGCATCAAGCCCAGTGATCATCAGTAACAACTATCAATAAAAAGATATTATTACAATACGTTTCACAAGTGGCTTTTTAGGTTTACAAAATAAACATACGCCGAACCTGATCCCATTAGTCCAGACATCAGACATCGACACCAGGGCCCGAAACGCGAAACTCGACTTGAAAATTATCCAATGCCGGGCATGAAAGGCTTGGAGTAAACTTACGGGTTTGTACCCGAATCATATCGCGTGATTAATTGGTTTCGATTGTGAGTCTGAGTCGAATCAGAGTTCGGAGATCAGACCCCAGACCCAGACATGTAACAGATTTCTTGACAGATGACGTGTTTGTAGTACCTTAACACTGGAACCGCCCAAATTCGTCTTCATTCCACTTTGTCACTATCTCTATCGCTAGTTATCAAGTCTATCAATAGAGCCGAAAGAACTGGAGAAATAATTACGTATGGTCCTTTGCAACCGTCTTATGATTCGATCGTTTCGGTGTATCACATGTGAACACCGGCCTCAGTAATTTAAAACTTAGCCATCTTCATCGGTTTTACAACACGAACACGTATTTTGGGTTTACATACGGCATGCCAAGAATTGTGCCATGACACTTGGCTTACCTCAACATCCAAATGTCGCATTGTGGTTCGGTAAATGGCCCAATTAAGTTGCGCACCCAACAGACTTGACGAAGTTTTAGGTTATAAAAGTCACATTTCTTCAAAATTCAAGAACTTAATCACGCATGCTTTTCACGAACTATTCAAATACGTTATTTACAAATGTTCAAAACGAAAATATAAAAGTCCTGTTGTATTGTAATGAATTTATGATGGTCCCATTATATAGAGAACGATATAACAAACAGCCTGAGGCGATTTAATTAACCACAGCTGCGTGGTGTCTTTGATCTGAATCGGCAGATTCTGTGGTGTGCAAACCAGTCGATTTGCCCAATCTCAACCGGTTAGGGTGTCCACGTGGGATCCCTTTCATTGGACTTCTTGGCCTAATCAATGTTGACAATGTCCCCGATTCAAGAAAACTGAGTTAGCAAAGAAAAATCTTCAATTTCTGTATATTTTAAGATAAAACTAAAGTCTGTTTCAAGAAAGAGATCTTAAGTTTGACTTAAAGTTTTGACAAAGTTTTGTCTTAAGTTTGCGTAACTTATCAGACGTGGGAGTTTCATTTCTTGGAAGTTGAGACAAATGTTAAACTTTTAAGTCTAAAATGAATTTAGTCATTTTCTTGGAAGGGGCCTTAGAGCTCTTAAATACTATCCATTGTGTTTGATGGTTTCATTGAAATTCGTCATTGTCGCTGTTTTCTGCCAGACACTTGCTGAAACCATGGCCAGTGACTTTGCTATTTCAATAAGCTTTAAATTATAGGCCGTTTTTCATGGTTAGCCATGAGAGCGTTGGACTAGGAGCGCGGCGAAGGAGTGGGTTCCACTCCGCAGCAATGTCATGGCAGACTTACAGAAATTGGCATGGGTCATTCAGTCGTGAGACAAATTCACCCATGCGTCAAAAATTAGCGGGCACATTTTGCTGGTATGGCGGGAAAAGTTCGGCAAAAAGTGGGACACTCCGCCCGGCAGAGAGGGACGGGCAGCCAAGTAAGTAGTAAGCTGTCAGTAACACAAAGAGTTCTTTTACAAGGTAAAATTTTGACGTTTTAAATTTATTTCATGGATATAGCTAGGCCTAATTCGATATATACCATTTCTGCTCACTGAGACATCTTTTTAACAAAAGAGTGGGCAATGAGGTAGACCGTTGCATTGCACCGGCAAATGTTGGAAACGACTGAAAACAAGCATATAAACACACACTCTTAACTACAAAAGTGACACTGAAAGTTAACTCGTTAAGTGACAAGAAATGATACAATGGAACGAAGCAATGAAGCTTACCTTAGGCCTATTTAACAACTCGATCAACACTACTAGCTCAGTCGACTAACTTAGTGAAGGCCGGGAGCAGACAACCAGAAATTCATTAGTGCAAACTCTCGCGGCTAATCCTGTGAAAACTTGGAGTTTCGAGCTCTAACAGTAGAATAAAAAGGTCCTGTGCTGGAAATGGCATTCCATATCTAGAACTGAACCAGTGAATGTGAACTGCGCGTGCCTGAATTCGCGCCTACGGCAGCTAGCATTGGCGGCTTCGGCCCTCAGTTCATTCTGACGATGCGCGACATCTAACGGCAGATATGGCATTGTGGGAGTTTCCACCATTTTGCGACGTCACTCAGAAACTCGGTGTTCGAACTGACGTGGCAAAGTGTTCTGTATCACTCATTAAACGGTTTTAACTTGGGCAAGCAAATTTGGCAAGTGTGACCGCGTGGTTTTACTCAACGACTTTGGTATCCAGCGAGCGTTTCATCATGGGTCTTACAATATCTGGCCTTTTGAGCAGGATGTTTGGGAAGAAACAAATGCGAATTTTGATGGGTAGGTCCACGACGGGCACGCCATGCCGGTGCCGTGGTCAATGTATATAGACATCGACTGAACTGTGTTAGTAGTGGCACTTACAGCAACACAATCATAAGACGGTTTTACCTGGATATCATTCGTGTTTAATGATTTGTTATAATCTCTAGTTATGCAGAAATTTCCGTATGTGTAAACCACAATAAATCGTAATTGGCACTGGTCAGATATGAGCACTCCCTGATTTAGAGAACCACAGGCAATCATAGAAGAGAATAACCGGCCTGTGGATGAAACTGGTTCTCTAAATCAGACTACTATATATCTGACCAGTTCCCATCTTATCCTGTTCATATAGTGGAAGATTTTCTGTAAATTGCACGAAACTCTCGATAAGTCATCATAGCACCGTACTCTTTGTAACATTCGAGTGTATGTTTGCACTTTTGTGACCACCATCTCTTGCTGGGCTCACTAGAGATGGTGTAGTTCCTATAGGCGTTTTATACACTAGTGTAGTGAACCAGTGCATCTGTTACATGAGGTTTGATTGGATACTGTCAGGTTTGCGGGCTTTTCTACCATCATGGCTTTGATTGGAGAATGGATGCACACAACACTGGAACCTTTTTGGTGAATTATGCCTCACTCTGACTGCGCAAATAGGGACACCTTAGGAGGCCGTCGATGTCCTTACTTCCTTCCAACTCAAACAAATACTCCTGTTATCTAACTTTTTTCGAGCAGTCTCGTTCAGCTCCCAAAATCGGTAACTGGCCATTTTTAACACTGCCCACGGCAGGTGGTATGACGTCATGTCTCCTGGTTGTGTGTGAGAACCCTAGTGGCCTCAGCGCCATGCAGTGGTGTTTTCAGCCCTCCTGAAATAGGAGAGTACAGTTAAGTGACAATAAAAGTGTCATTGACGTAACATTAGTTACGCAATTCAAATTCACACTCACTATTCGTATCAAATAATGAAAGAAATATACAAAAACAGTTTGTACAAATTTTGTTGAATGGTAAATATGCCTACAGGTGATTTGGGTTCTGCGACTATTTTCAAAGTCTTGGCCCATTTTTCAGCAACTGATTATCAACACACAAGCGATGAATCTAGAATGTGACATTGATGGGCCACCCAACAAGATTGGGGTATGGTGACCAAACTTTGGCCTAACTTGATAGGAAGAGAAAATGAAAAACTTTTGAATGAAGTGGTTCCTTGACGTAAATCATCAACTTTGTGACAAACATGAAAGGCAAAGTGCGAGAATTCCGTCTGCACCATTCCCAGAAATAAATCGGGCGAATGTCTGGATAAAAGCAAAATTAATCGGACATTCTGAAAATAAATCGGACTCAGCCCGATAGCCGATGTGTTACACAATCTCTGTTCTAGTGAAGGATTTAAAGACTTCGACAGCCCCCTGAGATGGCCCCCCCTGTACTCGAAAGATGCTTAATGGTAACATGACTTCGATGCTTTAACTAGTGTGAGCCATAATTTGCCATAAAGCTTTCAACTCATGGAGGGTCTATTGTATGGCCACCATCTGAGCTAGCTTTGCTGGCACAGTTTAGACGATAGTGCTTTCAGAGCTCTCTGCTTTCTGATCGTTGCCTGACACAGAGTGGTAATGGTGGTCCCTGATTTTGAGAACCATTTTCATCGTTACGGTGACTGCCAATGCCAAATTCTCAAAATCAGGGAAGCACCAAATGTTCTCAAAAGGCAGTACAGTAGCTCCGTTCTTAAAATCGGTGAGAAATCAAAGGACCTTTGGAGCCTGTTAGTACTGCCGGTGAAGTGGGGCCTGAAATAAACAGCATATCAGTGACTGAACGAAGTGGATCAAGGCTCTGAAAATAGGGCTAGAGGGGTTAGCGCAGACGCACCTGTCTACGTCTGGGGGAGTAACTAACCTACTAATAGGTGGGTTCTTTGTGGGAAGTAGTAATTTTTAGACATTTTTTCACGGCCTGATGCCTTTTCAAGTCAGTTTTTGTAAGTAGGACTCTAAAGTTATGGAGGACCTCAGAAGAAGTTCCAAATTTCACAATTTAATATAACTTTTTATGAATTTCTTGTAAAAAATCAAAAAGTTGCATAAAAGGTAAACAGAATTGTATTTTAAGGAATTGTAAACACTTTTCTGAGTTCTCATTTTCCACATTTATGTTAAATAAAATTTGATCATGACCAGTTTTTGCTAAGTTTCGTTGTAAAGTAATATGTCACTTGACCAATTAATCACAGATTGGTACTAGAAAAATGCCAAAATTCAAATTCTATGGGATTTCTGCTTTCAGATAATATATACTTTTCCTAGGTATGAACAATAATTTTGTAAATACTTCGTAAAGTAGGCAGACTTGCCACTGAGGTTCTATATAAGACTATCATTTTAGTGTCTTTGTGATCACCTGTCTCATGTACATTTTAGCTTTCAAAATGTACAAAAACTACTCGTCTCCCTTAGCATAAGGAACAGTCAGTTGAGAGGATGCCTTCCATCGTGAATAATTCTTGCATTTGAATAAACACATTTACCCAAACTTGATCGTTAGGGTAAACTCCCACCCCTTGAGTTGAAACAGCCATGCTTTGCTTATATCACCTACCCCCTGAGTTTTGATTTACCCAGTTTAAGAGCCGTGAGCACTGATGCAGACAAGTGGGGTAGTATTTCGATTAATTTCTATGTCTGGATAACTTTATCTTGCAGTTGGTCTTGATGCCGCTGGTAAGACGACAATATTGTACAAATTGAAGCTTGGAGAGATAGTCACAACAATTCCGACCATTGGTAAGTACCTATTCACATACCGTGTCGCATGTCCGACGCAAACGCTTCAGAACTCGTGTATAAAGATATCGTTGTTTTACTGAAAGGCCAAGCGCAAACAGGGGTTGATGATTTTGACTGGCTGCATAAATTCAGTTAATTTACTTTGGATGGATTCCTGTTAAGGCGTACAACAGGGTTCTCGTTTGCTTATCACCCTGCACTGGCGTTGCATTCCATGTCCTGCCAGTACTTTGTGATGACATAGCATTCCATCAAGCATCTGTTAACGGTCCCAATTTTTCAAACTTGTATCAGCGGTCGATGCTTAGCTGAACACCAAGTCGCATTAGGCAACCTGGCAAAAATCCTCAAAAAAACTTTACTGTGGGATTTCTGGAATAATTAAAAAAACATAAACTCTCAATTAAATTATATTTAGTATTTGTGTTTTCTGTTTTTAGTGAACATTTTTGGGAACCATATGAATTGGAGCCTAGGGACGCTGCCATACGGTTTGAATATATTAACGTTATGGGACTCGTGTACTGCTTTATGGCTTGAATATTTTGTAAACATTTTGGGGCACTGACTTGGTTTCCAATAGATATATAATGGCTGCCTTTCAGATTTTTTCTGTGAACACATTGTGTTGTACACACTGTAATCTTGTTGCTATGGTGTTATATTGTTACTTGGTAACGCAGGTTTCAACGTTGAGACTGTAGAGTACAAGAATATCAGCTTCACTGTGTGGGATGTGGGTGGCCAGGATAAGATCAGGCCCTTGTGGAGACACTACTTCACAAACACGCAGGTGAGACTTACCAATGAGCTGTAGTTAACACTGTGTTTCCAACGAGATAAGGAACATTTGTTGTAGGAGGCTAGTTTCATCCAGATTTGGAATCAGTTTCTCTGCTAAATTTGACCCACCCTACTCAAGCTTAATGGTACATCACTTTATTTGATAATTTTCTCCAAGCTTGAACTTCCTTGCTCCGTTACTTACCATTGCTCGGTTATGTTTGAAAAGACTACTGGTGATTAAGGTAAACCAAGATCGCCTGGTCAAAAATCTTGAATAACGCTGTTGGGCCGGTGCCTTTTTCCGACATTGAGTACCATGCTTGGAAAACTGTAGCTCTCCGTATCCATTTACTACTGACTGGTGATCAAAATAAACACATCCCATTACCTCTTCATGGTGTGCACTCAAAGTCGTAAAGTAGGATGCAGACATGCTGAAATTGTTGCACAAGTTCTTGTTAAAAATGTCATGCTGTTTCCATCGAAAATAAAAGAGACTACTAAGTGGAACATAGCCGTCCGAAATTTTTGATGTCTACGACAGTTATTTTTGTTTGTGTGAATGGGAAGTTGAAGTCTGGGTGAGATGTTTAGATTGCTGAATTCTTGATCGCATGAAATTCTACTTCGGAGGTTTGTTGTATGAATTTTGGGTAGATGTAAGGGAGCTTAATTTTGGTACTAGTGAGACTGAATATTAATGTTTGAACCATCGGCACCAATACCTAGTACGCAGATATATCGTGTTGGAATCCTGCACAACTAAGACTGAAGCAACACCGTTAGTGGACCTTTAGTTGTCCTGAGTTCTTCTGAAACACACTTCTGCATTGTGGATATTGTTGTTCTTGTTCTCAGCAATTATTAAAATTCAATTATTTGAAAAAAGCTTACGAGTAGTCCTAACTTCAGGTAGCAATTTTCACGTGTTCAAATGATGCCATTAGGGTGTTGTCAGTTTCCTTTAGAAATGACGAGGGCTTTAACGTGTCTGGTGTTTGTTGACCATGTAGTTTATTACTCCTGCCCTTGGCTCCTGTTTCAGGGACTCATTTTTGTTGTGGACAGTAATGACAGAGAACGACTTGCTGAAGCTAGAGAGGAATTGTCCAAGATGGTATGTGTCATTGTCAATTTTGGCATGGGTGTAGACCACGACAAGTGTGCACTGCAGACTGTGATCTGATGGCTGTTAGTAATGGTTCAGTAATCCTATGTCACTTCAGCCCACTGCTGAATCAAAATCATATGGTTTTTCAAGTTAATTCTGGGCAAATATCATAACAGTTTCACATAGTTGTGGGATATGCTTTCTATATTTTGTTGACTAAATGTATTTTTGATGTACGCACATAAGCATTTGGATGTGCATCAGCCACCACCTTGATTCACCAGTTGGAACAAGGTCTTAGAATTACATGTGACGAGTGATCCGAGGGTTCATTTACTTTCCAGTTTTGAGTACAGTTGCCTCGTGCAGTCTTCATCTTGATGACAAGCATCTTACTGTTATGTTTTCACTTGATGAGACCATGACGCTCAGAAGCATTAGAGCATTTAATTTCATTATATCAAGATACCGAGCCATTTGTTAGTCAAAGGGGAGGACATTGCCACGGAAATTGGCTTCACTTGTTTGTCAAGTCATTGGTTTCTCTTCAGGGACTATCCCTGTTGTTTTGATATCACTCAATAGAAAGGAATTTGTTTTTTCAATTGTTGATAAGGGTCATGTATCCTGTTGGCACTGAAGTGCTCTTGGTTACTTATTGCAAGGCATTTTGCATACTGAGAACTTGATGACAAGCTCTTCATCATTATTAGATAACTTACTGATGAATAGTTGCATAAGTGACAAATTTATCAAAAGCTAGAAATAACAGCTGTCCTTGCAATGTGTTATCAGAATAGGGACGTTCCGGGTTACACAGCAGCACTCGCATCTTGCTCTATTTACCCACAATGCCGTAAACATCTGTCAGGCGCATTTGCTGCCTTGTTTTCATGCCACTGGAGTTTCGCTACCCTCTGACACAGCGCCACCTATACTGAAAAGTGGCCCTGTGGAAACGTGTTGAACGACGCGGAATTCCGTGTATGGGCATCAATGTGCATGCCTTGGTTGGGAAGTATATCGATCACATCACCACCACATGTACTCACCTTTATGCACTGTGTTTGGGATCAAGCCACTGGATTGGGGTTCCCCTGATTTTGTTTACTTCGATCACTGTCCGTTTTAATAAATTGCAGAAGTCGAAGGTGGTCGCTATACTACGTACCAGTAAACTTGAAAGGGGTTTCCTGGACTTCAGCCAATGGGAATGTTGTGATGTCGGTTTCATTACTTTAACCAATGAGAAGCCATGTTAAACAACATTCCACAATTCTACCTTTCACAGCACTGTGTAAGAGTGTAGAGTTCCACGTGTTATTTTTTGTTGTCTGTTTTTCTCAGTTGTATTACTCTATTCATCCTTTCAATGCTGTGCTGTTGGGATGCAACTCTGACGTGAGAAAGTTTGATTAACTGGACAAATACCCATGGATGCCTGATCTGAAATTCTTCGCCCTCCTGACATCAGTGAGAGACAGGACAATGTGCCTGATTTCCAAAATTAGGTCATGCACATTTTTATCTCCGGGACTATGGAAAGTTGTATTGCAGTGTAATCCAGGACCTACCTATTGGGACTATGTTTAATGTAGTGAAATAACATACCTTCCGTTCCTGTAACACCACATTTTCCTTTGTCAAAAACGTTATGTACTATAACGTGTACGAGCATCGCATCTTACACACAAACAACCTACAAATTTATGAATCATGCATACGAACCCATGAATCATGCTTACGAACCCACAAATCAAGCATACTAACAAAGATCATATGCACTAGCATTTGAATCATACGTACAAACCATGCGGCTAAGCCAAACATGTGATTTGATGCTCTTGTGTATCATTGTGTGTTCGTACGTTTAATTTTCGTGGTTTGTGCACATGAATTTTGTTCGTATGTTATTTTTGGGTTCGTATGCATGATTCATAGCTTCGTATGCACGATTCATTGGTTTGTAGGTGGTTCGTGCGTAAGATGTGATGCTCGTGCGTATGATTCTATGCTAACCCTGACGACTGTTTTCTTTTCTCAGCTACAGGAAGACGACCTGAGGGACGCCTTTCTACTAGTGTTTGCCAACAAAGTCGATTTGCCCAACGCCATGGAAATGTCTAAGCTCACCACTGAGCTAGGGTTGCATTCACTGAGAAATAGAACGGTAAGTGGGTGGCGTGTTACAGTCATGATTCTGCATGGTGAGGCATTAACCCTTCCTCCATTTGTGCCATTGCAAAAGTGGAGGGAGGAGGGAGAGTTGTCCACTGGCTTCATTTGGTTACTGGTCGGAATCTGGAATAATGATTGAACATTAATGGCGCCTGGTCACATTCACCCTACACCTATTTTTTTTAAAGACCAATAGTCAAAATTAAATATATGCTCAGACGTAAGTTTCGAAATGGCAACTATATGCTCTGGTGTAACGATGTTGTATTGGACAATTCAACCCAAGGGAGACAATACACAACTTAGTTAATAGGTGGGTCCTCAAAGATAAGAGTTTATTGTTGAAAATTTGCTTCAATTATGATTTCGGTGGCCATTTCTGATGAAACGGGGCAAAGTTTCACGATTCAACTGTAGCACGTTTTTTCCCAACGTATGTCCTAGGCATATCTTCTCCAGAAAAAATCCTTCGATACAGCAACTGGACGTATCTGAAGATGGGCATGTCAGAAGATAACTGGTCGTCTCAGTAGTTCCCTACAATGGTCATACCTTGACTATGACAAGATTGCTTGTCATAGATGGATAATGACAACTGGAAAGCCTATACCTCTTCATGTGTTCAGTCATAATAGATTGCCCACCGTGTTCTTTCTGTTCCCATAATTCCCTTTAAGCGGCTTAACAGAAGAATTTTCTCCGTAATTCTGACAGGTGTATCCAGGAGTCCACTGTACCATACTTGTTTTGACTACCAGACCAGTCATCAATGTCTCGAGTATCATGCTATAGCATGGTACATTGGAGATTGTGCAGCTGTAGCTCATTCTGTTTGTACAGCTGTGTGTAAACATTTGATCTCGTTATCAATAATCATGGAGGACATCCAATTTTCATATAGATGTGCAATTTTCTTGTTTTGTTATACAGTTTTAATTAATAAAGTTACTGTGCAAACCTGATCCCAACAACATCTTTGTTGTCAGTTGCTGGTTCTTAGCTCGTTTGCTTGGCTTTTGTTTAGAAACGTCTCATCAAGAGACTCAATGTTAAAGTTATGTTGTGTTGCGTGACCATTCCCAACTGCAGTGACCCCTTTTGAGTCCCTATGATTACTCTTTAGTTTGTTCTCTTTCAGTGGAACATCCAGGCTGCCTGTGCCACACAGGGCACAGGACTGTACGAGGGACTAGACTGGCTATCCGACAATTTGTCAAGAAGCAGTTGATGCTCCTTATGTAAAAATTCTGCACAACTCGATGCTAGAGACATTCTGCCCGTATTTATCGTTCGGATCATTTCCACATTATGTCAGCAAACGAGGAGCTGACTCAAACCAGTTGTTGAATTCAGCATTTCCAAAGGAATATCGCATGTTGCATGGTTCCAGTGATAAACTTGTGCCTGCATTGTTCACTAATTCCTGCCTTTACTAATTTCCATGATGGTCCACAGCTGGTTAGTATTGGTAAGCCATTTGATCCAGTATCCAAACTTCTAGATGTATTTCATGCGCTTTGTATGGTAATGTATCCGTAGAGTGCTTAAGAATGGAGCTGTCTTTTTAGTTGCCGAAACGAGCTTGCACAAGTACCACAAACCAAACAGTATCCTCCTAGCAATGTGTGTCTAAACACTGTCTAAAGTGGATTCGCATTCATTACCAAGTTCTATCTAAGACATTTGTTACCCGTTTTTGGTCGTTTGGCTTGCTCCAGCTGGGCACTGTCCTCCTTCTATGTAATATTTGTATTGGACTCTTCACTTGTCTTTTGTTTGAATCTTATTGAGTTGTGCAATTTGTAGAATTTTTTTATGCCATACACATTGATGGGGTGCTGGCTACATCTGTGGTTGTTGTTGATAGTCTAAATTTCCTACATTAGGGCCTTTTGTAGTGATTTGGTGGTGAAGATTTGCTAGTTGAGATACATCAGAGAGAAACTTAAAAAATCACTGCGCTTTGCTCCCGAATCAACGGTTCCAGCTGTTGAAATGAGCGCATTCAGGTCATGTAGGTCTCTGATCCTGGTAATGCCCCATCAGCGCCACCTAGTGAATTTTGAGTCAAGCATAACCTGTGTGTATAAACTTGTCTTGGTTTTCTTCAAGTTTCCAGTTTTGCCATAAGGGCTTGTAATACATTCTGGTGTTAGTCTACTAGGCTTGTGAGAATTTGTGGATAATTTGTGCTATCTGTCAGATGATTAGCATTCTGATTTATCAATTTATTTGTTGTGTTGCACAGAGCGGTCATCTGAAGCATACCTTTGTGCTCATATTTTGGATCTGAGGAAGACGTTTGTGTATGGTCGAAAAACACACTGCTTGTATCTCTGGTCTGATTTGCAGTAAACTTCAATTATTTTTTATTGTTAGAAACTATTCCATACGCGATAGGTCATGGCCCTGAATTTGCCAAAGTTTGATAGAAAAAATTCAAAGGTTTGATTATTATTATGGATGGTATTAAACATGTTTACAGTGTATTGTTTTCAGTGGTTTGTTGGGTACTTATCTGTATAGAGGCCGAGGCGAGTTGTATTCAACCAACCTTCAGTGGAAATGTCAAATGTTAACAGTCTTGTAAATAGAAATAAATACATTATGTAATAACTAGTACCCAACTGTTAATTTCGATCTGACAGAAACAGATGGTGTAAAGCTGATCGTGCGTGGACCCTAATTGTTCATGCCTGCGGGCTGTAATTACTGCTAAAAGGTAAAATGCATTCTCCCGGAATAGATGAGAAGCAGGGTCATTTTTGTCCCATTTCCCTTGACGCCATATTTACTGAACATCGAGGATCCGTCTGAGATTCGTAGGATTTATGTGAGACTACTTGTGCCCCTAGGTGGCAGTTCAGTTTCGTCAAACTTATCCAGTTTAGTTTGGTAGCAGACAAGTGGTATATTGTCAGTCTTTGCGCCCTCTGGGCGCTCTCTGTGCTACTGTGTTACGGGCTTGTAGGCGAAATAATTAGTTTTTCGAATGTAAGGCTATTCTGTTCTTTCACATACAATTACAATGTATAATAAGACGTCATTTTTCATATTTTCTGCCAATCAAATATGGCCAAAATGCCAGGTACTGTCAATGTTAATAACACATTGGGTGACTAGTCCCATTCCACGAAGATGTTGAATTAACAACAAAAAAGAGGCAACAGCAAGTCCAACTTCGCTAAATTGTGCCCTTGTCGCTACAACTTTCGACTCACTTTCTAATTTGTCTCTCCCGGTCGCCCGAGGATTTCGATTCAGAATGCTTAGGACCAATACATCATTCCCAGCTGTTAATCATCGTCTTGCGGGATGACTACGTCCCGATTTCTGTCGTAATCATCATAAGGAATTCCATGCTGGAGAATAAGGGGAGAGCAGTGCACTGAATCCAGTGTCACCACCAAAGTACATAATTTGTTCTGTACAGTTAGAGTAGAGATAATTCCAATTGTTTGGGATTATTCATCGATGCCTACGATTACCCCAAGAACAAAGGCCACAGTTATCTGATGGCATGAACAGAATGAGTATTGTGGCTAAAGCCAGACAATGCAGTGTGTAAATATATGACATGATTTATCGTTATCTGTCTTTACTCACAGTCCTTTGTAAAGACTTCGTGTTCATCCAACTGGCTGATTACGACAAACGTGACCTCTGAATAATCGAAAGCAAGGTTTGTCGGATTCCCGGGGTTACTGCGTCTGCGTGTGCGTACGAGCAAAAACGCGGCTCATCAGTGAAGGCAACTAACTGCACCTTTCTGGGACGGAATGATCCCATTCGAATTTCAAGGCGTCCTTTTTGTGAAACTGAAGTTGTAAACAGGGGTGGATCCAGGATTTGAGTTGGGGGGGGGGGGGGG
>NMRA01000123.1:584655-598815 GCA_002633005.1 Phoronis australis | reverse complement strand
CCTCTTGCACTGTTTCAAATTGGTATGTGTCTTAACACGCTTGCTGCGTACGGACTGCCATTGCTCTAGCAGTGTGCCCCCGGGTGGCGCATTACGGCCACGGGGATTTTACACTAACTAAAACCACACGGCTGCTTAGTTCATCAGTGGAGCGAAGAAGTCATGTCGGTTTCAAACGTATTTTTTGCCGTGGCAATTATTGGTACATGTCTGCTATTCTTTGTCCAAGGTAAGTAGTTGTTTTCAAGCTCACTTTCAAAAGTTAAAATTGTCTCGCGCAGCCAAGATCGACTTTTGGCATTTCAACACTTAGTGTTGCGTTCAGTGGAAATGACCCTATTTTCGAAATTACTACAGGTATGACAGTTAAACATACTGATATTCACGGGTTCAAGATGATCAAGGCTCAACTGGATGACCTTTGGAGTGTGCAGTGGAACAGTCGAGAACGTAGTAGTAGGCACGTGAGTGGATGAAAGTATACCAATCGGCCACTCAGTCGGCGGCAATGTTTCAGTTGTTACAAGCAAAGAACGTTAGGAGATTGTCCTGCGAACTCGTGTAGATCTTGCCGACTTTTTAAGTTGTTCCATACAATGTGTAAAATTAGAAATTACTTTTCTCAATTTATGCGAAAACGAAAATTGAAACATGAGGGACAACTATTGGAGGATGCGACTCGACTTCTCGGTTGTACTAATACGTCTCTGACATTTCAGCGAATTACAAATGTCACCTCGCCAAGAAAGGAAACTGTATCAAGACTACTGACCCCTGTTGGGGAGGTGTGAAGAACAAATATAGTTTTCAAGGTCGCTTGTGTGAGGATAAAACGCTAACTTGCTGTTACAGACCTCGGGGAAGTCCGAATAATTTGGTGAGGCCGACTACACACTTGTTGCCAAATTATTAACAGAAAATTGCAAATAACGTGATATAGTATTGGGTGTCTAAAAAATATCGCTTCGCCCAGTTTAGCAGGTTGAGTAGGCACAGGAGCGGAAATTCAGAATTGGTACACTTTCTTTCCACACTGTCTGGAATTCGTAATGGAAAGTACAGTATCAAACTAATAGGCAGCTGATTAGATCAGTTACAAAAAGAGTATGGCTTTTGTTGTCAACTGTCAATCAAAATGGAAGAATTACATAAATGTTGACATGGCAACTAGGCCTATAGGCTTTGCCACACAGGTCTACTTAGAGATCTTTTCTACGTCGTAAGCATTGAGAACAGAAAGTGTCAGACATTCCTTTCTGGCACTATGGCTGATCACTAATTTGCTAGTTTTGCCCTGATTCTGCTCCGGCAAAACAATAAACACTCGCATTCAACTGAGATGTAGTGTTCACTGCACATATCAAACAGCATCAATTTTACTGGAAAAATTACAAGCACTGTGCGGAAAATTAAAACGGAAAGACGGGTCTTCAGGCACGTACGCAGAAGCATGTTCGGAAATTGGTCATACCTGGCACAAGAGGAGCGTTGGTGTCACGACCAGTGTGTCTTAAACATACAAAGCCTCTGAAAGTACACAGCAGATTAATAAGCGAATGTTCATTTTACATGAACGTGTTATCAAATGTCTCACTTTTGTTTTAGTTTTTATTTTAGCCGCGCGATTGCTGCACTGAAAATTATACACCGAGTGCACCTAGATACCATCACTGCGATACACAATTCATTGGTGTTTTTGAAGGTCACGTGATATTTTCGCAACCCTGGCATGGGTTAGTTCGGCACTTTTAGTAGGGCACTTTCAGTCCATTCATGTATATAGTTGAACACGCGCGTTTCCATCAGAATATTTTTTGTTAATTTGGTGTTCCAAAGAGTTGGGTTCATAGCAAAACACAATTGCGAATGTTATATAGAATCCTCCTAGTGCACGTGCCCTGGAACCGATAAAGTCGCTGTTTGCGCACGAGTATACGTTGACCCAAAGATGACATCACGCGTTCCTTTTTTAATAATCTCCGGATCTCGAGATCCCGAGATAATTTCCTCAGTGTTGCTGTTCGTAAACATTCTTCTAGCGGGTGGCATTGCCACACCACCTGGATCGACCGCACAAAGAATCACACACTTTCGTGTTTCACCACTAAGCCACAAGTGACGCATTTGTGGTGCTTGAATCTATAACCACGTTACTGTCCTGGCTAAATAATTAATACAAAGCGCGAGCCCTAGTCTCGACAACAAACTCCGAAGGTGCATGGCGCTAATAATGATACCAGGACAATAATTCAGCATGTCTACATTTTTTTGCCACAGCCCTAAGTTTAATATCTATCTCTTACAGCTTCTTGTGTATCCAAATTGGAATATTCCTGGTAACAGAAAACAAAGCCTATCATACGAGACTGATTTAAAACAGCAAGAGGTCTGGTTCTAGTTTTGTTTTTGAGCCAGCAAAACTAGACGTACTGCAATTTTAAGCGGAAATGGTATCTTTAAAATCATCTTAATAACATGAGACACGTAAATCTGTTGTGGCGTGATAAATCTAATTTTGTTCTTTCCTCAGATCATGTTATCTGAAGTCTTGACAGATGGGAGTTCTAAACATAAGCGTTGTCATTGATGTTTTTGTTACTATGACGGGTCCTGATAGCTATACTGTACATCTTGTGGGTCACTGGAAGGTTGTACATGGTCTGGAAATACTAGTCCTGATGACGTTGTATCATATGAGACATCGGAACAAGTTGAAGTTGAAAAATCCCGTTGCTTTTATATATATTGTCTCTTACCTTGTTGAGACTGTCACAGCTTTAAACCTGGTTTCACGGCGGACAGGATCACACGTGCTTTTACAAACGTTGAAA
The DNA here is from genome assembly GCA_002633005.1 of Phoronis australis. Classification (NCBI taxonomy): domain Eukaryota; kingdom Metazoa; phylum Phoronida; family Phoronidae; genus Phoronis; species Phoronis australis. The sequence continues at coordinate 595,984 of NMRA01000123.1, read as the reverse complement.
GTTGCATCATCTATCCGTTATTACTGTACATAAAATGTAGAAATTTTCCCAGTGCATCTGCCATTTGATTTGCCCATCAAAATGCCATGGCTCAGAAATATCAGGTTTTAAGGAATACGATTGAAAAGCCGCACTTGCGTAAAATTATTCTTGGAGCACAGTTCAAGTAGCAACCGCCAGCTTTAATATTGCAGATTTGCTCGAGTGGTAATGATCGGCCATGGACGACGCTGAAATATTAGTTTAGGTTTAGAACACTTACTTTCGAACTTGTACAAAAATGATGCCTGCAGCCCACATTATACGCAATAGAACAATACAAAGTTTGCGATCTACATCATCTCTTCTTTTACCAGTTGTCAACAGTCACACACATGTACGTAGCAATATTTAAACTGTTTCCGTCAAATTTCGAAGGGACCTCGTGGATTTCTGAGTTAATAGACTTGCTAAACTGAGGTCATCCGACCAAACTTCTGGAATTTTTGTTTTTTGTTGTGCCGTTTTTTGTTCTTGTTCCTTCACCGACGAACCACCTTAACTGCCACGGGCCCCGATCCCCGGAGTTGTTGGCCCTCAAGTCCACCCCCTCTCGACGCCCCTGGCCATGCATTCAATTTAGTTTTCAACGTGTTTTTATCCAAACTACTTCGAGTAGGCCTATTCGTTGTTATTTATTAGTTGAGACCGGTGTGCATTTGTAAACACACTATGTTGATAGAATCAAGATCCCAAGACAATTAAGTTGGTATCTCGAGATCCCGAGATAATTATGTCGGGATCTCTTGATCCTGAGATAAGTTGCGCGATATCATCTTTGGGCCACCGTACACGATTGTTCGAGCACAATCGAAGCAATGTCGACTAGTGTGGTTTGATCTGTGTACTCAGACCAAGGTCTGTTTGATGTTGAAATGTTTTCAAAAATTCAGGTGCCAAGAAACTCACCAAAAGATTCTTATTCACAATGTCAAGGACGTCGAGGTATATTAACATGTATAGTTTCACTTCCGTAACGGCAGGTGTCACTACCATCTGGAGGGTTCATACATAAGGAACTGTTTGGAATCAGCAAAAGCGGGGATCATGTGTACAGGTACGTACGCACTTGGTTAGACGGCTGATAAAATTCTTACAAAGTGTTCAAGAATTAAGTACAGTGGGAAAATGAGCCCCTAAGATAAACTGTTACAAAGCTGTCGATATATATGGCATTTTGAGAATACGAAGCCAAGAATGAAACTTCCGCAAAAACAATGGGTACAACGAGCTGCAGCATTTTCGTCTTTCGTTTTTGGGCCAGCCTCGGTGAGCTTTACACCATCGATAACATCTGAAATATGAGAATCTTAACAGACTTGAACATTTTAATGTGACTGAGTTCGTTCGTTACCGAGGTCCAAATTTTCAAATACTCGATGCAAAACTGTGCCTGGTAATTCACGTTGTAATTCAATGACCATGTTTTTCAGTTAGTTAACACAATTGCAATTTATCGTTCATTTTTTAGTTTTCATGTGGAAGTTTTGTCTGTGCCTACAATGAATCCTAAAAAAATGTGGAGGTTCGACACAGTTTGCCTAAAGGTCTTAACGCATTCGTTGTTTTACGACATTAATTAACTTTTATTTCAAAAAACGTGATATTCAATTTTAAAAAAAATGCAGTTATGAAGGAATTTCAAGAGTGGTGGTATTGATTGAAAATTGGATAACGGAAGATATGTGGCCCATGATAGCAACTGCGGATAAACATTTTCCGTACGGAAAAATAATTGCAGGCGATCTGGTACTCGTTGTACCGGACGTGCGCAGGCCGCTCATGTGAGCCTATACACAGATTACTTGGGACCATTTTTCATGTTTTACTAATACATAGTTAACACCTAGCTGAGGAGCTAGAAACCTAAGGCAGGGGTTCAGCACTGACCCATTGGGACTCGAACCCACGACCTCCAGAAAAGAAAGCGGGCACCTATCACACTAGGCTACACTGCTACCACAACATTCTCAGCAACAGTGACAGCACTTATAGTTAAATTCATAAAGTTGCTTTACATACAGAATATTAGATTTTGTGTTATATAAATGCACATTCTACAGATTTACTTTCAAAAACGTCAACGGACTGCAGCTGCAAGTCATTTCTCTCGGAGCAATTCTCACTTCGCTGGAAGTTCCTGATAAAGACGGACATTTTGAAGACATTGTCCTTGGTTATGACAATCTTGCCGGTATGAAATGAGACAACTTGTTTTAACCTACCGAACTTGTACTCGTGTAGTATTGAAGCCCGTAAGCACTTCTTCACGATAGTCAAGAATTATTGCAGATCAGAAATAAATAGAAATTGGATTTTGCAGTCCAGAAATTGATTCTTGAAGCGTCTTCCGGAAGAAATTCATTATTTTTTGCCGAATGTTTGAAAAGTGCTTTGCTAGATGATGTTTATAAGGCATTTTCAGTTATACACCGCGATGTTTTTACAAAACAGTAGGAAATAACCACATCTGTGTTGTTTATGCTCATAGCATTGACGTACACGAATTTCTTGTGAGACAATAAAGATAAAACTACCATCACTATTTTCATGATATATCTATTAATGTAGTTTTGTGCTCACGATGCTCGCAGTAAGTTTTATTGACGCTTACAACATGAAGGGAATTGTGACCACGACAGTTCTTGCTAAAACTTCATGTAAATGCTCCGCTGTGCGCTCTGAAGTTCAAATTTCAAACAAGCCATGCACGTGATCTGGTTCTTGTAAGAATTTTCAACATCGCGTGACTGCCTCTCACGAATCTTTCACGAAACTTTGCTGCCAGGTTACGACACAGACAATCACACAGTCGACGCATACTTTGGCGCCACCATCGGTCGGGTGTGTAACAGAATCAAGGGTGGCTTCTTCACCATTCCAAGCACGGGCAAGAGTTATCACTTGTCGCAGAACGAAGGTCACAACACACTACATGGCGGGAAACATGGCTTTGACCGCGTGGGTACCTTATTTAACTATTAATTTATTGTTTCTGCAATCAAATAAGATAAACGTGACAACCAAACATCTAAAATGCTCTTGGGAAAAAGAATAAATTTTATCCAGTTGCTTTTAAAGTTGTCGCCATAATACCGAAATTTTTTAACCAAACCCTGTGTAAGAATGGTGTACACATGGCGTGTTTTCACCTCAAGATGTTTTAACACTGTTTAAAAACGACTGCAGGCAATTTGACTAAGTGACCAGCAACGCGGGTCACAGCGACTATAAACGGGAGGGGTGGGATGACAGGTGGGGTAAGGGCCCCTTGTCTCACGAGACCCGATCAAAAAGACCACCACGATTCCGTTTGAGCGGGCACTTAAAAACTTAAATTAGTAGTTGATCCTCAATACCACCAGCGACATTCTTGTGACATCCTCGATCCGGGTAAGTTTTACTGCATGCGGAAAACCGATTGCGCGTTCTACGCGTGGGTATGGTTTTGTTCCTAGTGAATTGAGGTGCTGCAGAACGTTGTCAAGTCAACGAGTTCAAGACGATCTTAATATGCACACGTTTTATTCATCCACTGCTTCAAAGACTACTGTTCTTAAATAATTTCAGTATATCTGGAAAGCAGATATTGACGACACGCGGGTCTTGATGACAATGACAAGCTCTGATGGCGACCAAGGATTCCCCGGAGAGGTCATCGTGAACGTGACCTATCAGTTGACGGACGATAACAAAGTCATACAGACTTTCCAAGCAGCAAGCAACAGCGCCACACCTGTCAATTTATGCAACCATGCTTACTTTAACTTGGCAGGCCAGGTATAAGCGTACATGACTTGCCCTTAAACTGTAGAAATCAATCTCGAAATATTTTTTTTTTCGTTTTCTACGGTTGTGACAACTCAAAACAAATGTCTGTTATCCTGTGCGCGAGTGATGTATGGCTTACATGAATAGCTTTCTAATCATAGTTTTACTTAATGACCCCAACATTGGGGTTAAAAGTTTGAGTCTTCAAGTCTGAAACGGAAATTTAGCGTTTTTATTAGAAAGCTCAAGTTTAACTCTAGTTTGCTGCACGAATATAAGGGTCATCAAGTGCAAAACTGGACTAGAAATTCACATGCCTAAACCATAATGTACTTGCGCACAAACTATAACCGCCGGTTATCTTTAGTTCGCGCAAAAGTTGAAGGGAAAATTCTAAAAAAAAACGAGTTCGATTTTGTCGACAAGTTTTAGACCCCATCTCTTGGAAACCACTAGGTATAATTCTCAGCGGTATCGAGACTCTTGCAAAACAGACTTTGATGCTTGTGACCTTGTTCTTCGGAGGGAAGATCCCTGCCCCAGATTTTCCCGACATTGTTGTGAATCTTGTTGCACGAAGGCCTATTTTTGTAACAGTTACACTATCGAAGCCCTGTTTAATCATGTTGCAAAGCCTTGGCGTGTAAAAAGAACCAAGGTATCACATTGTGATAGGTATTTGTTGTGCTTAAGTCCTATCTCAGGTAAGACAAGTGTATTAAGTTTGATTGATCACGTGGTTTAAAATTCAGGCTCGTTGCAAAGACCGGAATTATGACCTATGACCGAACTGGTCCTAAAATCCTATCACTACACTAATCAAGGTTAATGACAATGGTCACAAGTACCGTTATTGGAAAGACTGTGATTGTTTTTGTGCAATCAATCTATTTCGATTTTAATTGTTTAGAGTTTTCAAGGTCTTAGTGTACGAAAACTTTTGCCACCTGCAAACAATATTTACTATGTTAATTTACACTATACTGTCTGCGCCATATGGGTACTATTTTTATCGTTTAAAGTACATGTTTACATGCCAAATGACATCGAATGGATGTCGCAATTTAACGCTTATTTTGCGAGATCCATGCGACGGGCGGTAAGCGCGTCGCCTGGTTATCGCCTGTGGGACACTTCCATTGTTTTCCTTTAATTACTGCGTCTGTGCTCGACGTAACAACACAGGTCGCATGGATGTCGCACCTTGGGCGCACATCTGCCCGTTACCGATAAATCCTTGCCACTATCTTTATTATAAGAAAGAAAAACAAAATGAACACTGAATGCACCTATCTATCGATATCTATGCGACGAGCTTGCGACCTAGTTTCTTGTGCTTCGAACAAATACACATCTGTTTGCCATCGTCAAGTGGTTATTACAATCCAGTAAGCTTCTGGACGATAAACGAAAATTAAGATTTGATCATGGAAACGCACGCTGGAAAAGAGATGAGTCGCATTTACTTCGTTAACACTGTTTGTAAAAACGTTGACGTCACCTATGTTGTGATTGATCTACGCATGTTGCGTCACCCTATGCAAATAAGCATTTTATTTGCGATTTTCGAAAAGACCACGAAAAAAGTAGGATTTACTGCAATTAATGGCAATATAAACATTGTTTTAATTTCTTAATAATTTTGTGACTAGGGTTCACGCGTGACGGTTGACAAGTTCCTGTATCAGATCAACGCACTTTACATCACGGAGGATGATGACGATCATATACCCACAGGTAGGGATCCACGACTTTCGCTCTACGGCAACAGCTAGAAAATCTGCTTGCCCGCTATTTCTTTTGGCATCTGCTGCGTTGAATATGAAAAGGAAGGAATACATCAAAAAATATTCGCTACTGACGCTCATGAACAATGTCCCTGCTTTAAAAATCTAACTATAGATTGAGAGCAGAAAGCTGGGACATTTTCCGCAAACGCTAGACACTTGCGAGAGACTCATTTTCGGCGAGAAATCTTTGCTTCTAGGAGGAGAACCGAGAATTCCATCTCAAACTTCAAATTTCCCACCAATCATTTTGCTACTGTACTATGGCAAGCTCTCGAGTATACTCTAAAAGCTTCACTCGGGTGATTTTTCTGGCCTTGTTTTTGCAACTATCTTGCGTCTAAGGAACGCGTCTCTTTTTTAACATGTAGATATTTGTAGGCAAGGTTCCCAGGTGATTACCCTTACTAATACTTCATACACAGAGGACCCTGTTACCCCGATGCCACAGTTCATTTCGAGTCGCCCATTTTGTGACCACAGTCCATCATATCCCGGTGGTAGGTCTGAGCCCTCTTGACGCAAATCAACCCCAGTGGCCTCTCCTAGACCTCAAAACCCAGCCTCCTCGTTTTTTTGAACGGACTTTAGGTACGCTCTTCATATTATAGAAAACACAAGCGTGTATCATCTTACTGAAATCCTGTCAGATCATTTCCACACATGGCATTTTCAAACGGAAAAGTATGACATAATCTTGTGTAATACCGGCCGCCAAAAGCAATGCAAAGCCACCATGTCTACCTTTCATAACTTTCCTTTTCGTAAACTGTCTCTTTGCTACACTATTTTTGAGCGGACTCATGAAATATCGTGCCGGAGCCTACTCGTGAAAGAGACAGACTCGCCACCTGGTAAATTGGGACTTGAAGGGACGTTAACGTCATGGCAACAGATGTGAGGATACGGTTAATAGCAGAGAGCCACATAACAACTTTTACGACCGACGAGCCCACGTGGCCTCCGAATATTACTTATCTTTCGAACTAAGTAATAATTTCATTGAGGTGTTTCAACGCTATGAAAAAAACCGTCGAAAAGTGTTCTCAAGCCTCTGGAAACAAGTGCGTGATCGGATACTGGACCCGGGTGTGTTGCATTTCCGATTTGCGTATTGGTGTATTCATTTGTGACCTCTGATGTCTTCACCCTGCTTATTTTAGGAAAACTAAAAGCTGTAAAAAATACTGTATACGATCTGACTGCGCCGAGGAAGCTACACAACCTACCCGACATGCAACACAATGGATTTGACAACAACTATTGCCTTCTGGGAGCTCCTGGTGTGAAAAAAGCTGCCGAGTGAGTAGGACCGTTTGTTGAGCAAAATTACGCAGTGTTGATTTAAGGTTTAGTGGAGCTTTTATAAAAATCAGGGGCGGGGGCTAGTACTTTGAGCCGCTTTAACTGATTTTTCCAATTCCACCCTTTGTGTAATTTTTATTACTTCATTAGCCATTTATCGTTACTATTCGTTTTTTTTTCTTTCCATTCGATCCTGTTGGCACATACTACTGTGTTTCGGAAGGGCGAAAACACAACGCTGCACTCATTTTCAGCATTATGAGGCGATTACAAATGCTCGTGTAATCGTACTCGTCCCAAAACGTGTAGTGCATTGGACCTGCGATTTCAATTCAGATCGTTAAACTGACAAGTGCTACGACTTTCGGTGTTTATACGACGCCACCCAGTTATGAAAAAATATCACTGGTGTTTACAATAGCTCCAAAATACCTTTGCAAAACGGCAGTAGTGCCTGAAGACAAAACTATGAAATACAATTCAATGTACTCGCCTTGACATGAGTTGGCAGCTCAGCTATCGTTCCCTCTAGGGAGTCACCTGCTCGGCTCGTAACTCTCCGTCTGAGGTGTTCCGTAGGCCAAAGCGTGAATGCCCCTGCGCCTTGCCGACAATGAATAGGCATTGACTGACATGGATTCATTGACTTTGTTGAAGTCCCACTATGCCAGAGAGATGCTTATGCTTGTAGATACTCTGTGTTTGGCTGTATCATAAACGTCATACGTCCGCCCTTCAACTCTAGAGCAATACCGTATTGTACGTGTTACGACTTCGTCATGCTACCCCCTGTCACAGCGCCACCTGTGCAGTGGAGTTGTGCAGCAGACTGGTCCTGCTGGAAAAAATCATGAACTACATGCATGTGGGCGTCAGTGAGCATGTTTTGGTTTGAGCGTTTGTCGTGCGCAGGTTTGGGCGTTTATCGTGCACATGTGATAAGGAGAATGAGTTGGAAAATCATCGTGAATCGTCTTCTTGTTTTGTCTGACACCCTTGTGCGAAAAAAGAACTTTTGTGGAATGCATTGATTTAGTCTGACAGTTGTGGTCGCAATAAACCGCAAGCCCCAAAACATTTCTTAACCGACGGAGTAGTATACTTATGCAGATCTTGTCCCTGGAATGTTTAGATGTTATTTTCTTACCAGTGGGAGTGCCCGAATATTACTTCGTTTTGTTAACCAATCAAAAGAAATGTTCCATGATTGTAGTGTGGGGGCATGCGCGGGATTTAATTTTCTTCTAAACGTTGGTCCACCACAGCAACAGTGGCTGCGGCATTTCAACACCTCGGACGAACCTGCAAGTGTTTCTCCGTCATAGCGCACATAGAAAACGGTACAGTTATATGACGGAACGTCTCAAGTTTACGAAAAAAATTTTCCGTGGCCTGACGAAAAAGTCTACTTGTATAATTTGTTCAACTTTCATGTATTCTCAGTATGTCATGGTTTTTAACATGTCTTGCAGAGCTTTTGACGAGGGGTCCGGACGATTGATGGAAGTGTACACAGATCAGCCGGGGATGCAGTTCTATACCGGAAATACTGAAGATAGTCCCGGCAAAGGAGGAGTTCATTACGGTCCTTACACGGGGTTTGCCATGGAGACACAGAATTACCCGGATGCGGTTAATCACTATGTAAGTCTTATGGTTGAATTGTAGGGCATTATTCCGCGAATTTGCAGCCTCCAACGTTTTTATGACGTGCACAATATTAATCCTATAGAGTCACAGAAGGCAATAAGGTCTCTCGCTCAATCAACTATAGGGACTCGCATTCCGACACAGAAACTTTTGATGTAGACTCTTGCCGCAACTTAACTTATCTTTCCGAACTTGCTCATAAGAGAAGTGGCAGGTCACTATGGCGTGTGACCACATGCGCAGCACTCAAAATGAGACGCCGTAACAAGCCAACTTGTGTAGCCTAGGCTCAAGCAATAACGAACTATCAGTTCTTTCCTCGCGCCCACAAATCAATGACACTAAACCATCATGTTTTGACCAAAGTGTCTGTCGTGTCTGCTATTGTGTAATTAGTACTTCTGCAGAAACGATGAAATCATTGTTCACCTTAACATTCGGTCCTCAAATGGATTCAATGGTTGAAGACGCGTGAGCTCCCTCACTTTCGACCGATTTTATGCCCAAAGCGTCAGTCATGCTTGTCGACTTAGCATGTTTAGCAAGGCGAATTTACATCAAACTTTTAAGCGATAGCCATGGCCTCTACTGAGCAATGTTCTGTTGCAAAGTACTAAGTGTTAAGTCGGCGTAACAGACAAAATTCGAGCTTGACATCCTTTCCTAAAGGAGCAATTTCGGATAAGTTTCACATCGGTACATGTACGTGGTTTAAATCAAAATTGCTTTTTGTGACTGAAGGTGAGTTTTTAGCCGCATTAAGCGTTGGACAAACTGTCACAGCAGTACATGTAAATAGGATCAGTACGCTTCTCACCCTTTTCGAAAGATGTAACAGTAGGACGCATAAATTGTGTTTTGACATACAGAAGGGCGTAAACTCTCCTTCCAGGTTATCACCTTTTCACCACCGTCTCCTCGCAAGCGCAAACTCTTTCACATGCCCCCTATTTATAATCTACAGCCATCTTATTAAACCTATTATTCTGTCTAACCTTTTGTCCAACATAAGATGTAGTTTCCTTTCCAATTCAACAAAAATTTGTCACCCCCTCGACAATCTCATAACTCTTGCACTTGGATATGGGACAAAACTGCGGCCACAGGCCATGTAACCAGCACGTTACATTGTTACACGCAGTTGAGCTCTTCTACAGCCTATACATTAGTTGCATACTTTCTAATCCAATAAATCACTGAAAACGTGCAAAATGTCCAATAATTTCCGTTGCGGCCAGCAGAAGCAGTCTAGAGTTAAGGTTTCTTGGGATCCTAAAGAATAACAAGTCTGTGGGACCTCATAATTTGAACTGTCCCCCCGATCGCCACAATTTTCACCCCCAGTCGACATAATTTTCACTTCCCAGGACTTACAACTTTTGACTTGGTCCTCCTGATGTGATTTCTTGTCGGAGTTTTTCATTAACTGACCCCTGTCGCTTCGAAATGGTCGCCCTAATATGTAGAAGCCGTAAACTTTAGTTTAATTAGTCTGCACCGAGAAAGATTTCCCACTTTATACAGTAGAGTTGGGGTAGTCAGCCGCGTGGTAGGCAAGCACTTACCACTGTTCTGCCAAAGGTCGCAAGTAGCCATAACGTATTTTACCATTCCGTTTCAGCCTGACTTTCCGGATTCCATTTTACAGCCGGGATGTCTATACGAACACATTCTTGTGCGGAAATACAGTATTCGGTAGTAGTTGACGGGACCTTTGTATTGAGGAAAAAGACGAGTCATGGTGACATGTAGACAGGAGCATTCATCTTCGTTTCTGAGAGTCAAAGACGCACGAGTCAGAAGCTAATTTCACGAGCGTTAACGGGATATTTTTTAAATATGCCTACTTCAGAGCCACCCGTGGCGGATTTACGCATTGAGACCCCGGGAGTATAAATTTACTCCCCTGAACTTTATCGTCTGCATGCATTTGAGCCTTTTTACTTAACCGTACTTCCATGACGTCCGCCAAAACTTGATATGAAGTATGAAACAGCAGCAATTTTAGGAAATTCTGGCGCACACTGAAACTGCAAATAAATGTCCATTTCTTTGCATCTAGAATCAGTTTCAATTCTGGCTCCATCTCGACAAATTCTCGACAGGTGGTGCTCCACATAGATCCGATTCACGCCGACAGGAGGCGCGTTCCAAAACGAGGCACGCTACAATAGCTCTGCTGGCTTATCGTCATGATTGTATTTCAGCCCGCGAACGGCAAGAAAAAATACGGACACTCAACTGTCTGCTTTACAATTCCTAAAGACGTTGAGATTCGGAAGCGTTGGGTCGTTGCCATACGCCGCGACGAAGCAAGATATGTCCGGTGCATTTTAAGCATCTTTAGGAGATTTATTGCAAAGCCCATGGAAAATGTGGTTAACGCTGAGAATCACAGTTGTCTAACGGTTGACACAACAGAATACTCGCTGATTGAAAAGGTCAAATTTTCAGAAGAAAAATGCACCTAATGACCCCATGTTTGCACTAAATGACCCGAAACTTTGGATTCCGATTTGATTTACCTGTGGCAATCACACCTGCCAATTTGAAATGTCTAGCTCAAAATTTTAGTTTGCACCTAATGACCTTTGACCTATTTCACCTGATTGGATGACCCGATTGCTTAGTAAAGTAATTTTTTAAATTGTCATGTTGACTTATACCTGTGCACTGAATTTGGAAAAGAAAGCTTTAAAACTGAAGGAGGAGTAGCATTTTGAAAATTATATGACCTTTGCACCAAACGACCTCTTCCGGTGCAATATGGAATATGA